>JAJPUD010000101.1:389735-462293 GCA_023553655.1 Myrmecobius fasciatus | reverse complement strand
GACATGATGGTATACTTAGAGAACCCTAGAGACTCAACTAAAAAACTACTAGAAACAATTCACAACTTTAGCAAAGTTGCAGGATTCAAAATTAATTCACATACATCATCAGCATTTTATATATTACCAACAAAGTCCAGCAGCAAGAGATACAAAAAGAAATTCCATTCCAAATAACAGATGATAGGATAAAATATTTGGGAATCTATATGCCAAGGAAAAGTCAGAAACTATATGAACTAAACTACAAAACACTTTCCACACAAATAAAATCAGACCTAATCAATTGGAAAAATATTAAGTGCTCATGGGTAGGCAGAGCAAACATAATAAAAATGACAATACTACCCAAACTAATCTACTTATTTAGTGCCATACCAATCAAACTCCCAAGAAATTATTTTACAGATCTAGAAAAAATAGTAGCAAAGTTCATTTGGAAGAACAAAAGGTCAAGGATTTCAAGGGCATTAATGAAAAAAAAGGCAGATGAAGGTGGCCTTGCTGTACCAGATCTAAAACTATATTATAAAGCAGCGGTCATCAAAACCGTTTGGTACTGGCTAAGAAATAGAGCAGTCGATCAGTGGCACAGGATGGGTTATCAGGACAATCTAGGCAATAACCTTAACAATTTAGTTTTTGATAAACCCAAAGACCCCCAGCTTTTGGGACAAGCACTCACTATTCGGCAAAAACTGCCAGGAAAATTGGAAACTAGTGTGGAAGAAATTAGGGCTTGACCCATACCTAATACCACATACCAAGATAAGATCTAAATGGGTTCATGATCTAGATATAAAGAGTGATTTTGTAAGCAAGTTAGAAGAATGTAATATAGTTTACCTCTCAGACCTGTGGAGATGGAATAAATTTATGTCCAAAGAAGATCTGGAACTCCTAATTGAACACCAGATGGATAATTTTGATTATATTAAGTTAAAAAGTTTCTGCATAAATAAAACTAATGCAGACAAGATTAGAAGGGAAGCATCAAATTGGGAAATCATCTTTACATTTAATGGTTCTGATAAAGGTCTCATTTCTTAAATATATAGAGAATTGTCTCATATATATAAGAATTCAAGCCACTCTTCAATAGATAAGTGGTCAAGGGATATGAACAGACAATTTTCAGATGATGAAATTAAAACCATCTCTAGTCATGTGAAAAGTTGCTCCAAATCACTATTGATCAGAGAAATGCAAATTAAGACAACTCTGAGGTACCACTACACACCTGTCAGATTGGCTAAAATGACAGGAAAAGATAACGATGAATGTTGGAGGGGATGTGGGAAAACAGGGACACTAATACATTGTTGGTGGAACTGTGAATAGAACCAACCATTCTGGAGAGCAATTTGAGGCTATGCTCAAAAAGTTATCAAACTGTGCATACCCTTTGACCCAGCAGTCTTTCTACTGGGCCTATATCCCAAAGAGATCTTAGAGGAGGGAAAGGGCCCCACATGTGCAAGAATGTTTGTGGCAGCCCTTTTGGTAGTGGCTAGAAACGAAATTGAAGGGATGCCTATCAATTGGAGAGTGGCTGAATAAATTATGGTATATGAATGTTATGGAATATTATTGCTCTGTAAGAAATGACCAGCAGGACGATTTCAGAGAGGCCTGGAGAGACTTGCATGAACTGATGCTGAGTGAAACGAGCAGAACCAGGAGATCATCATACACAGCAACAACAGTATTACATGATGATCAATTCTGATGCACATGGCTCTCTGAGACAAAGAATTGTCTCAATCCAGTTCCAATTGTTCACTGAAGAAAACCATATACACCCAGAGAGAGGGATATGAAATATGGACCACAATGTAACATTTTCATGATCTCTATTGATGTTTGCTTGCATTGTGTTGCCTTTCTCTGATTTTCTTTTTTCTCTTGTAGATAGGATTTTTATTGCATAACTTGTCAAGTTATTATTAACATGTAGTGGACTTCCTGCCATCTAGGGGAGGGGAAGGGACTGGGGGTAAAATTTGTAATGGAAAGCTTTGTAAAGATCAATGCTGGGGAACTACCCATACATATGCTATACAAATAAAAAGCTTTAATTAAAAAAAAAACAATAACAGTTATGATCCCAAGAGATTTCATCTCAATAGTAAGTTTCACTAATCAGGTTTTAAATCCTAAACTATCCCATACGCCCATAGAGTAAGAAAGCTATAGATCATATTCAGTAAAAAATGAGATCATGATGCACTTAATAAATATTAGATAATTTGCTGAATGGATTTTGAAATAATGACTTTCAGAGAATTTGCAGTTCAACAAAAATCTAACAAATTTCTCTCAGAAGTTCCTTGAATTGCTAAGCAGTTGAACCCTTGTTATAGCATCATAAGTGACTTTACCTTAAAACAACCACAGACTTGAAAAATAAAAACATTCAGTTATTAAGCAAATGTAAGCTATTCCTTTAAACAATAGAAGCAATTAATGCTAAAGTAATTTCATTTAACCAGCAAGGGGGGAGGCAGAAGTTGAAAGGGTGAGGTCCAATGAGTGGGTTTGTTTTCTCACTTCTAAGAATCAGCCATCCAGTGAGGAAAAGGTAGACAAAGCCTTCAACTTCTCAAGCCAATTTCCTTTCCCCTTCCCCCATGCCACATGATTCTCTCCTAACTCTACTATGCTCTCCGACCTCTCTTCTCCTTATAGCTAACTCTTTTGGGGTGCCAAGTCCCTTTCAGTGTTTAGCCTGCCAGCTAAGAGCATGCACCAACTTCATTGGGAGTTTTCTTTCTCCTGGCAAATGACAAGTTCCACTAAGGAACTTGCCCTTTCCATCAATGATTATTAAAACTCGTTTCTATGCTCTCACACTCTATTTCTTATATACCATTCTTGATATCTTTTCTATCCCTCCATTTTGGGGGCCTGGAACCACATCTTTTGGTGCCAACAAAATATCCTGCTCCTCTCTGTGCCCTCCAACATCTCTCTCTCTCTTTCTCTCTCTCTCTCTCTCCCCAACAACATATCACATCAATAATTCTAAACAATTTTAGGTTTCAATATTATGACAATAATCTAATATAACTTAATTAGCAATTTCAAAATTTTCATAAATTATAGCCAAATAGACATAACATAGCCTATCATAAAAATGGATAGGAATCTCATGTAATTTACAATCAAGTTTCCAATTTTAACATACATACCATTTGAAAAACAATTATTTTAAAAATCAACACTTTAGTTAATGAGATTCTAATTGAATGTTCCAGTCAAACTACCAATGGCTTTTGCAAATCAATCTTTCTTGTCCCTTGTTTTCAAAGCCACCTTTTTGTTTTTTTAAACTTTAAGATTCACAACATAGGTATTATCTAAATAACTTTGGACCAAATTTCAAAAAAAACTTGTACTTATGTTTAATAGAGCTGACTCAATTTTGAAGCATAGCTCATAATTTTTTATAAATTACCCAATATACAATTTAGAAAGACACATTTCATCTAATTAGGAGATACAAACATGTGACCTCTTTAGGTAAGTTATCAAAGAACTTTGTTTTAATAACCATAATCAAATCAAATACAAATTTAAACTTCTAGTAGCTATGCTACAATATTAATGCACCCCTATTTTGAAAATCCTATTCCTAAATACATCAATTGAAAGTAATTCTATCATATGCCATTTAAATTTTAACACATAATAATGTAGGTCACATTTTTAGACACAGGCCCCTGGGAGCAAAATGGCAATAGCTCCTATCTCCCCACCCCCACTAAATTTTGTACTCTTCCCTATGAAATATTGTATTGGGAAGGGGAAAGGATTTTAAAGTGTAAAATAGATTTCCCTAGATTTCTCCAAGCCACCTGAAGATAGATCACACCTTTTACAGACCAGAGTCACCTGAGAAGTTGGAACTCTGTGGGTTGGGGAACATAGGGATCCTTCTAGAGAGAAACTGAGGCTGGCTTCCAGAGGATGGGGTTTTAGGGGAGACTTTTGTTCTTTGGAGAGGCTAGACTAGACATAATTCCACACACACAGCAATCCTGGTCATTCTCAGTCCCCTCTAGGGAGAAAAGCTTGAAAGCTTAAGAAAAAAATCAGGTTACTTTGCATTGAAATGCAAAAAAACAAGCTCTTTTAAATCCCCAAAAGGTCATTTCTTTTACTTTATAATTCAGCTCACTGAGAAAAACATAGAAGACAAAACACAGATTCATATTCACACAAACACAAACTACTTTGAAATTCCTTAAGTGCTGTATAGGAGCTTTCTTAGCATTTACATATGAATTTAACTTTTGACAAAACCAATTTTTGGATCAATACTTGGGCCAAATAATACCTCTTCCTAGATCATGTCCTACCCATATGGAGTAATAATTTAGTACAAGCCAATTATGGAGGGGTAGCCCCCTTCCCTTAGTCACTTAGAAGGTTTTACTAGGTGCTGCCTCATTCCCAAGGTCCCCTTCCAGCTTTTACCTGCAGATTATATGAATATATTTTAGGTGACTGTTCTTCTCACTGTCAGCTGGGCTTTTTCTCTTAATCTGTCAGAATTTCTTTTGGTTTCTGCTGTGGCAAGTCTGTCTCTTCAAGTTCCAACTTTTCCACAATGAGATCTCCCCATCAAATCCAGACTATCAGGACTGCTCCCCCCAAAAGTTCCTGTCTTTGGAAGTAACAAAAGAGAGTAGAACACAAATCCCAGATGAGCCCCCAGAAAACTGTGTCACTGTGGTATTCCAACCTAATTACATCCTACCTGAGAGATTGTCAATAAAAGTTTTTTCCCAATTTTTTGCATTCCTTCTGTTCTTGGTTATATAGCTTTTAATTATTTAAGAAAATTTTAATTTAAAATAATTGAAATTATTCTTTTTATACTTCAATAATGTTCTCCCTTATGGTTTAAGGTCTAATCCTGCTGAATATATTTTCTTTACAAAATCTTTTTTTTCCTGATGTCTTTGAAGTTCCTGATCTTTTGTTCTTCCAAATGAACCTTGTTGGGTTTTTTTTTTTCCCTAACTCAGTAAAATGTTTTTAGTAATTTAACTGGATTGACAATGAATTTAGTTTATTGAATTTAGATTAGTTAGGTAAAATTCTAAAGCAGAGGCTTGTCTTCATCTAGATGTCCCTAGGGTTTATTGTTTGTTGATTCTGCAGAATTAGCCTGGGGGTGCTCATACTTCACTCAGACTGAAACTACGCCCATCTTCCCAGAATTCTCCTCCTATACTACAAATCAGTAGTTTGCAAAAACAAATTATACTCAAATTAAAACTTATTTTACTTATTGAGAATGGGGTAAAGTGCCTGAGGTTTGGAATGAGAACCTGGTTTGAACTCTGTCTCTTCTAGGATGAGTGCTTTGAGTAATTAAGTTTTCTTTGCCATAGCAATTATAGAAAAAACACAACTGGGGCCAAGTTTCCTCAAAAACAGAATATAATTATCTCTCTACCATCTTCTTTTGGGATCAGCAATCTCATCTCTGAGTTTAGCTGTTTTACAACCTCTTTAATGTTGCTTTGCATTACTTACACTAATGATGACAGCTTTGATCTAGAATATTTTAAGGTTTGCAGAGAACTTTCCATATTCTCTCATTGATTCCCATCATACCCCTATGAGATAGGTGCTATCATCTCTATTTGTAAAATGGAGAAGCTGAGGCTCAGTAATTTACCCTGTGTCCCACAATCTTACAGGCAAGCAGTGAAGCTAACTCACTTAACATGATAATTCAAATACCACTGCTAGCCTTTTACAAATTATACCAACAACTTTCTTCACCTTGATATTGATATTTTTGATAGTGAAAATGCAATTGATAATATATTTGATATTGATAATATAATTGATAATAAAATTGATATTTTACCAATCCTGGTAAGTTGAGCTATCCGCCTCAACAAAAAAATGCTGGGCTCAAAAGGAAGAATGGGAGGTATTTTTGGCTAACAGAATATTTGTATTGCTTGACTATACATTAGGAGGTTTGTGGTTTGTTATTTTTGTTGTTGTTTATTTGCTTTTTAAATTTTTTGACTGGTAACTAGACAGGGGTAGAGTGAAGAAAAGAAATACCTCACTTTTTTCACTGATGGTTCCCCCATACCTAGAATGCTCTCACCCCCCTACTATAGTACTGACTTCTTTGTGTTGTGTTAAGCTCAAATCCCACCCACCTTCTGCAAGTTACCTTCCTCCTAAAAAATTGCTTTCCCCGGGCATTTATCTACCATTATCTAGATATCTTGGATATCTATAATTTTTTACATTTCGTCTCATTCAAATGTCAGCTTCCTGAGGACCACCTTCCTCCATCTCTACTATAAAAACAGTGCCAGGTATAAGGTAATGTTGACAATTCAAAAGAAAACTCCAAAAGATTGGAGTTGCAGACTGGAGAAGAATTTGTAGGCTTGAACCTATCTCCAAGTCAAGAGGCAAAGTTTATTAATAATTGTAACACCAATTGAAACGGGCTAAGTTCCAAAAGGATTTTAACAAAGAACCAGGAAAAAGAAGACAAATTTATAAATCTGGTTCTTTAAGTCACTGATATGATAAGTTTATGGCCCAGAGGTAGAACTGAGGAGTAATCTGGTGTGTACCTCACCTTTTGTCTGAGAAACCCTATTATAACTGACCAGCAGATTTTTATCTGGCAGTCAGCAAAGTGTTTAGGACATAATATAGTACATATGGTGTGTATATATATATATATGTATATATATATACACACATACACACACACATATATATATACACACATGCATACTATAGTACATATGTATATATATACATACTATACTACATATAGTGTGTATATATATACATACTATAATATATATGTATATATATATACTATAGTATATATATATATATATATACTATAGTACATATAGTATGTGTGTGGAGAGAGAGAGAGAGACTTTAGGATCATTGACAAACAATAGCACTCCTAAGGTCTGGGGGCCTTAGGATTACTGTTAAATTTCTCCTAGAAGCTGCATCCTATTAGTAAGGCCTTATTAAGTGTTCCCAAGTTAAATAGGAAAATAAAATTACATTTTAAAATAAAGGTAAGGGGCAGGGAGATGGCAGAGTGGATAGAAAATCCTGAGTTCAAATTTCTCCTCAGACATAACACTTAGTAGAGTTGTGTGACCCTGGCAAGTCACTTAAGCCCAACTGCCTTGCAAAAAAAAATAAAGGGACAAAACATGCATCTATTAAATGTTAATTATATGCCAGGCACTGTGCTACACACACACACACACACACAATTTTATATATAATTTACTAGCCCTTCAGAATGGTGTATTATACATTCACAACTTATGATGTGTATACACATATGTATATGCTCTGTCTATATACACATATATATAAAGAGAGATATCCATACATATTTATGTAAATAACATAAAAAGCACAGGTGCATATATATATATATATATATATATATATATATATACATATACATACGTAGTTTTTATTTACAGGTACATATAATTTATATTACACTGTGGGTATACCGACATTTACACTAGGCCCCGTTCATTGAACAGGAATCGGAGACGGAAGCCGGGGTCACGGAAGCCGGGGTCATCCCAGTAGTTGCAGGGGCAGATCTACAACACATGGCAAACCTTTCCCAAACTTCAATCACCCCCGGCACAATTGCCACCCCCTGACTCTTTTCATAGAGGAACTGCAGGTCCAGGAAGATTCGGGCTTGGCCCGCCGAGACAGTTATCTTCGTGAAGTTCGGGTCCCAGGGGTACCTCTACGCGGTCCATTCAACCTTCCCGTTCAGCCTCTAGATGACCAGGATGATCTTGGCCCTTTCCTTTTTCTCTCTTCCACTACTCTCCTCCTTATCTGTTTTGGGAAGAACCACAAAATCCTTGGGAGGCGGTGTCTTCGAAGCTCCGCCCCGCGTTCCCTCCAAAGACATTGAACGACACCGCCGGCGTGGTGACGTAGTGACGTTGCGCAGTAGCGTCAGGCCGTAGAGGCTGCTGAAGCCGGGAAAGGTTGGACCGGGGCTTTTTAAGTGTGGAGCGGGTGTTCGTTCTATTGGTGTTAAGCTTTCAATTTGCGTTGCGGGCTTTTGGGTGGCCGGTTAAAACTCCTTAAAGCTAGCCACTGTACATTTCTCTCTGGCTCCGGTTTGTTGTCACTGTCGGCTGCGATGCTTCCTTTGGAGAACGTGGTGCTTTGTCGCGAATCCCAAGTGTCTACTTTGATGGCCTTGTTTGGAGAGGTATTGTTCGCTTTGTGTTTTCCTTAAACTTTACTTTTCAGATGTTTCTTTTTCTTTTGTTTCTTTCTTTTTTTTTCTGAGGCAGTTGGAATTAAGTGATTTGCTCAGGGTCACACAGCTAGGAAGTGTTAAGTGTCTGAGATCAAATTTGAATTCAGATTCTCCTGACTTCAGGACTGGTGCTCTATCCATTACACTAACTAGCTGCCTCTTTTCAGACGTTTCTTTGGCCTTTTTCCTTTTTTTTTCCTTACTTTTTATTTGGCAGAGTGAATAGAGTGCTGGACTTAGAGTTAGGAAGACCCGAATTCAAAATCTTTCCAAGACATCCACTAGCTTTGTGACGGGAATATTGCTCAAGCTTTCAGCCTCAGTTTCCTTATCTATTAAAACAAAAGGGGGGGGATAGGGATAATAGCATCTAAGTCACTGGGTTACCCTGAGGGTTGAATGACATTACACAGCGTTTCTTATTTTCTTCTCTTCCCATCCCTTCTTCCTTCACCCTCACATTCACCAGTGTCCCAAATTGAACAGTTAGAAATTCTGGGGGGAATCTTGCCATAGTTGTACTAGGTTAAGGAAATAGACCTTGTGAAAAAAAATTTTTGTAGAGCTTTTGGAAGCCTCGACTTCCAACCAGGATCCCAAAGTGAAAAGCCTACAGGGAACAGTAGCTTTGCAAAGCATTTTGGTAAACTGGAGTTCTCTGCTGGAAGCTCTAGTTGCAAGTTATTATTATTATTAGGAATCTTTGTGGAAAGTTGAATTCATTTGTTGAGGCACAGCACAAAACAACTTGCCCAATAAAAGTCGTCTGAGATGTGGTGTTTGTGAGATGTTCTATATTTATTTATTCGTGGTTCATTTAGGATAGGTGATCGTATTAAGCATGAGGAAAATGAGACGTTGGGAAGTTGTATTTCAAGTGTAGTAATCCAGAAGGTTGCTCCCTAAAATACATAACGATTTCCTACCAGAACAGTTAGGTAAAAAACCCATTGGCCAGAAAAAGACACTTAGAGGCTTTGCAAATGTTCCACATCTCCATCCACCACCGCCATCACCTAGCCCTAGCAAATCTTGGTGAAGGAAATAATAATAAAGTGAGACATGCTAATATATCAAATAATTTCTACTTAGTTTTATTGTTGTTATTCAACATGTGGTCATCATACTTGATTCATAGAATGTCATATTTGAAAGGGATACTTATATATAATTTCCCCTATATAATAAACACTACTGTCTCTGAATATTAATTAAATGTAGTGGAAAAGCCAAGAAGACATGGGTTTCAGTCCCAGCCCTGCCACTAATATGTACGACACTTAAGCCTCTTTGGGCCTGTTTCTTTGGTTGCAAAAATGAAGTTCAGATTTAGATAATTCCCCAAGGTATCCTTTTGTCTCTAACATTTGATTAAACTTCTAGTGATGGAAAATTTAATATATCACAAAGCAGCCCATTCTATTTTTGTAATCTCTAATTGTTCTTCCTTATATTGAGACAAAGTGTTCCTCTCTTTGCCATTCACTCATTAGTCCAAGATCTGCCTTGTTGGGCCTACACAGAATAAATCTGGTCACTCTTCTGTATGGCAGCCTTTTATAATTTGGGGGACTATCATCCTATCTTCTTTAATCTAGACATATTTATTTCCTTTAACATTTTCTCACATACAATAATAATTGTTCTATCCTGGTTGCCATCGTATAATTTAGTATTTCTTAAACTTTTCCCATTAATAACTCGTTTTTGCCTGAGAAATTTTTATGTAACTTAGTTATACAAGTATTTAAAATAGATATTCAAATAAAATATTTACTAGTAACAGATCATAATTTTGCCATCCCCACATTCAGTTATATGATTCCATATGGGTTCCTAAACCATAGTTTAAGAAAATTGGCTATAGATGTATTCTTACCCCAGTTTACTGGCTGAGGAGTTAAGAAGTCTTCCTTGATGAGGATGCAGACAAAAACAAAACAACCTGAAAAGGTTCCTGCCCTTAAGGAGTTCATATTCTACTGTTCAAATGTGCCGTCACTTCTGTGGTCCCATTCAGTTAGGGTACTAGCTGAATTGCATGGGAAGTGAATAATAAAACTTATATATGAAAAGCATTTGATAACCCTGTCACCATTTCAACTAATAGTGATGGCAGAGGATCCTGACATGCCTTTCCTCCTTACCAGAAGATGAGAATTAAAAAAAAAAAAAAAGAAGAAGAAGGCAGTATCTTAGTAGAGCAGCAAGGCAATATGTAACTAGACAGAACAAGGAGACACAAAGCCTGGGAAAGTAAATTGTCTCTATTGTCAAAGGCAGGTAGCCATATTTTACTGTTCAGTCAAGATATAGCATGGTAGATTAGTTTGGGGAAGGATTTCCTGGGTCCCTTTAGAGTAAATTATTCTCCTTGTGATGGAAGGTCTTTCTATATATATATATCGCTTCCCTTCCCACATATTATGGTCTAGCCAGGGTCCTTGTTTCTCACAATCAGCATTTCATTTCCCATATATAGATATTAGTGCAGATCATGCTTAGATTGCATACACTTCTTTTCTCCACATCTTAGACTTCTTAAGTTTAGCTCAGGTGCCAATTTATATCAGAAACTCTATACCATCACCTTTGCTGTTGGGGGGCTCTTCCTCAGATTATTTTAAGTATACTTAAATTGGTGTATATCTTGTAGTCCTCAGTAAGTTCCTTGAGGGCAGTAACTTTTTTTTTTTTTATTGTAGTCTTTCTTAACATTTTGTTTTGGACATAGTAGGTACTTTAATAAATTCTTTTTGAATTGAAATTAAATTATGGCTTCGGTACTACAAGATAATATATAATTAAGCCAAAGTAATTATACAAACAATTAATGCTCTAGGATTTCAGAGAATGAGATCTTTCTGCTATGGTTAAGTAGAATTTGAATGTGGAAGAGCTGTTGCATAGGAGGGCAATATTGGTTCTACTCTGAAATCCTCATTCAGTATACATTCTTGTATAGATTAAGAAGTACAATATAGTATATTGAAATATACCATATGATTTTATTTTGTTGAAAATCAATTGATGATGTAAGATTTTAATGTTAAGCAGTTATCTTGATACGTTTCTCTTAATATTTAGCACATAGGTATTCTAAGTAGCCTACATAAAGGGTATCTAGGTAGTACAATAGATGGAGTGCCAGACCTGAAATCAATAAGACTCATCTTCCTGAGTTCAGATCTAGTCTCAGACAATAGCTTTGTGACCCTGGGCAAATCCCTTAACTCTATTTGCCCTAGTTTCTATAAAATGAACTGGAGAAGGAAATGGCAAATTACTACAGTATTTTTACCAAGAAAACTCCAAATAATTTCAGAAAGAATCAGACATGACTGAAACAATTGAACAAAGCTAGCTATAAACCAAGTATCAAGTTTTTTATTTTTTAAAGATCAACTTCATATTAACTGAGATGTAGGATAACCTGTCCTTGGACATATTTTTGATTTGACAGCTTAGTGACTTTCATTAAATGTTTATTGATGATCACAAGAATATTCTATCTATGTAATTTCTCAAAGGAGGAATATTTATAGCTTTGATTATATGAGCAGGAATCACTGAAAATATTTATATTTTTCCTGAGTAGCTGCTATTTCCATGAGCTATTAAGAAAAACACATAAAAATTAAAAATACGTATTTGTTGAGTTGAATAATACAGACAGATTTTATCACTGACTTGCTTTAGAAGTGTCTGGGCTTGCATCAGCAAAAGAGAGAGAGATGTCTGGGCTGACAACTAATCTTTTCTTTGGATGGTGCCTTAGACCTTGTGGCCTCTTAAAAATCCCTCTTAGGGATTTTTTATTTTTATTTTTATTCAGCAACAAAGCATTTGCTCTTTTTGTTGCAGTTCTTTGGATTAATGAGAAAAAATAAACTAAATAGAGGTTTGGTAAAGTTAAAGTTCAGTGTATTTGTAAATTTTGTAAATGTAAACTGATCATTACTTTTTTCCCTTAGCGCCATCATTTTAGCTTCCCATCTATTTTTATTTATGGACATACAGCTAGTGGAAAGACCTATGTGATGGAAACTTTGTTGAAAACTTCAGAGGTAAGAGTAATATTATACTCATCATAAGTTGATTTAAAATGTTAATAATATGTGGAGAGAGTAAAATAATTACTGATTTGCTTTAAAAAACAAACAAATGTATCTTATGTTTGGTGTTATAATTGAAAATTTTGTGTTATAACCACTCTAGTAACTAGATAAATAACTATTAAACCCTATTGTATCAGATTTGCCGTTTTGACTTTTTCCAGAGGCAAGAATGTTTTAAATAGTATCTTCACTGAATCCTCCTTAGAATGTGCTAACAACAAAATGTATAAATAAAATCATTTTAGGTTGGGATGTATAGAAGATTTTAGAAATCAGGCTACATCCCATTACTGTCTAATGCTATTATGAGAATGTGTCACTTTGAATATTTGTGAAATTGGTAGCAATATGTGAATAACAATGTAATCTTTTCATTGTTGCCCTCTATTTCCAAAAGCAGAGAGCTGCTTCTGTAACTATCTCATTCCTTGGAAGAAGTAGCCTGGCTACAAAAGACTGAGAAGTTACCAGAAGGATAATGCCATAAGAACTAATGATTCTTTATGAATATAGAAAAATAATTGATACTTGCAGGTTATATTTATAACTTACCACTTATTGAAGCATGTGTAGAGAATGCAACTATATAGTGACTTTCTTATTAAACTAATTAATTTTTAATTAAAACAACATTGCTCATTCAGTATAAGAATTTTTAAGTAGATCTTATTAGACTTGTGCCTGAAAATATTTTCAGATTCTTCATTTTTATGTATTCTAAGTAACTTACATAAAATATAGAGGAAATTGAAATATGTTCTTATAAACCATGTAACCATTGGGTTTCAGTGTTCTATAATGGTAATACAGTGTAAATTGTCCAAAATAAAAATTAAAATATCAAAATTTACCATTTAAATTCTAACTTGTAATACAGAATTAGTTTAAATGCCTCAAAATTATCTTTAAAAATTGTAAATTTGTATAACATTAATATCTGGTGATATAAGAAGGCAATTTGGTACAGTGGATCAAGTTATGGGTTTGGCGTCAAAAATATATGGGTTCAACTACTTCTCATACATCAGAGACTGATCTTGGGCAAGTCATTTTACCTTTCTGTTCCTCAACATTATCCCTAGGACTCACTACTAATTCATAATTTATAATTCATCATTTTTGATCTCTTTGGGGCTAAGGAATTTCCTTATTTACAAATTAACAGATAATTTGCATAATAACATCATCTCATATACAGTATTCATGTTACAGTTTGCTAATGTGATTAGTATTCATTAGTTTGACTTTCTAGTTAATAAGTGAATTCCTAAAAGCCTAGTAAATAGGATAGATAGAACAATTTAAAATGTTTTAGGTATATAATGTTTTAAGTTAAACTGTCTCAATCTTCTAAATCTTGCCTCTTTTTCTGATAACTCTTGCATTTTTGATTTTTCTACCTTTCCATAGTCTTTACTTTTAAATAATTAATATTCATCATTTATAACTTTTTATCTGCTGCTTTTCATAAAATTACTAATATAAATGCTTGGTTTTTGATTTATATTTTTATAAATATTCCTGCATTATATTTAGAATTTTTCTCTGAAGTTCTGCTACTGATGTCTTATAGCATATACTTCTGTAATCTATGACAGAAAATTGTAAGCTTTAGAAGGTCCAACAAAACTGGAAAAGCTTTTAAGTTTAGTTCAGCAGTGGAATATGTATACCTGTTCCCCAGGGCCTAATTCAGAGAGGCTCATCAAACTGACCACAAGGTTGCTGAATTTCTTAGCCACAGTAACTCTTTCAGAGTAACCATTAAGTGTGGAGGGCTTTGATCTATTGGTTAAAACAAATCCTGAAGTAGTTTATGTTTCAATAGGCTTGACTTATATTTGGAAAGGTTAAAATACAACAGCCTAACTTGATTAAATCTTAGTATATTTTTTTCTTATTTTAAAAGAAAATTCATTTACACATAAATGAAGCAAAACAAAAGCAGATGACAGGCAGCAGCAGCCTTTTCTATATCATTCTACATCAGTGAGTGCTTTCTTCACCCTCCTCTAAAAATGGTACTTTTCATCACTTGTTCTCTCAAACTACTCATTTTACTTTTGTGTTTCATCATAAGAAATTTATGTAATTGTAGATCCCAAACACAACCAAGTATATAGTCTTGTGTTTATTTCCAAACTTAGGATGTGGCCTATTGCTTTTGCAATCCAAGAATGTTAGAATAGGAAGGGATAATAGAAACGATTTAGCTCAAACTCCTCATTTTACAAATAAGACACTTTATTTACTAAAATAACTTGCCCAAGACCACACTGCACATTAGTGCCAAAACTAGACTATAGCTCAAGCTTTCACTTGTCCACAAGTTATTAAAATTATTATTTTTTTAAGAAATCGAATGTTTCAACAACTGTTGTTGTTAAATAATACTGATGATTGCTTTTGTAACAACTTCTAGTTGGAAAAAAGTCAAATTGTCAAATTTGTTTACTTTTTGTTTATTTTCTTTCTTTTTTAGCTTCCACATGTTATTGTGAACTGTGTTGAATGTTTTACCTCAAGGATACTGTTGGAGCACATTTTAAATCAGTTGAATTGTCTCACTCCTTCAAAAGATGAATGTACCTCTCATATAGCCTGTGATTCATTTAATGATTTTGTTCATTTGTTTAAAAAAGTGACTCAAGACCATGGTGTAAATGATCAGACTGTATATATTGTAAGTAATTTGACTATGTTCTTTCTTTTTTTTTTTTTTAAATGATCCTTTTATTAGGGTTACTTTTAGGTTTCAACATTGATTTTATATGTATTCCTGTATGTTTTATAAGTTATATGTACAAAATGCAAACAAATAAGGGAGTGTGAATGTGTGTATGTATGTGAGAGAGAAAGCGAGAGTTGAGTAAGGAGAAAGCACTAACAACTAAAGTGAGGCACAGAAATGGCTTTCTGAAGTAGGTGGTTCTTGAGATGAGTAGGCTGTGAATTTTAGAGATGGAACCATTTGCAAAAGAATAAATAGAATTTGAAATAGTCTGGAGAATACAAAGTTTGCTGGTTTGACTGGAAGATAGAAGACTTCAAAAGGGCAGAAATATGAAATAATTCAGGAAAAGTAAATGGTAGGCAGTTTGTGAAGAGCTATAAATGGCTGAGCTGAATTTTATCTTTTGTTCTGGAGGTACAAGTGGCCAATGAAGATTCATATGTTAGGAGTGACATAGTTAGACTTGTGCTTTAATAAAAAAGCTTTGTTAGCAGAGACTGGATTGGAAGAGGATATTTGAAATTGAACTAGAAGTAAAAGTTCTTCTCTGAGAACCTAAGGTTTAAATTATAGTTTTTTAACTGTAATGAAAAGATCAGATCACTGTGCTACATAGTTTTGATAGAATAAGTTGATTTTTACTCTGCTCAAATTTATTACTTTAAACTTTTTTTTTTTCCTTTAAAGGTGCTGGATAAAGCAGAATATTTAAGGGAAATGGAAGCAAATCTACTACCTGCATTTCTTAGGTTACAGGAATTGGTAAGTGATTAAGTAAAATAGAAGTGGATCTTATTCCAGGAAAATGTTAAAAAATAATTTAGATTTACAAAATAGGAAAATTGGATCAGCTTCACTTGTGCTTACACATAGTTTTTCAAGTACATACTAGTTGTATTCAGAAAAGAATACTTAAAACATTTTAGATTTGTGTTTACTTAGAACATTTTACTTCTAATTAATATTTTCACATGAATGCTTACCTTCTCTTTCTTACCCTCATTTCTGTCAGTATTGATATTTTACAAAGCATATATCACATGTTAATTGAATGTAATAATTTATGGCTTTGAACTCTTAAATACTATTTTATGAAAGCAAAGTACTTAAAATAAATGCAGCAGCTAGTTTAAAAGCAAAATAGACTTAATATTGTTGAGCAAAGAGCCTCTTTGAGACACTTAGGTACATATGAAAATGAATTCCATTAAAAGTGTGGCATATAGATGAGTTGGCTGTTCAAACCATGGCTGTCACACTAAGTTGTTCTGAATGCTTTCCCCAGAAATCTCTTGTGGTGAGGAAAAGGTGTTTCTTCAGAACTGGCTTACCCAGAAAACCTCAAAAAAGTAGCTTGATTCCTCTACAAGTCTGTGTTCCCTTCAGTTTTTTTATATTCATGTTTAAAATGAATTTCATTACCTACTATCTTTATCTACCTGTTGTAGATAGAGCTTTTCTTTGGTGTGTCTTGTCTATCCTTTCTGTTCCCCTTTGCCCTTGAAGTATGTCAAGTGATTTTCTGCTTTCTAAACCTTTTTCTTTATGAAAATTTATCTCATATTATAATTTATATACTTTGATTAAAACTCACTCACATTATGATGTTACCTCTACAAATTATATTTGTGTTTTTAAAGATTTTAAATATGATTAGAAGTATTCTTTTCTGGTAAAAGAATTTCAAATAGTAACAGAGGGGAGGTTTTCAGGCTGAGATAAGAGACTAGGGATAGACAGTACAGGTATTTGTTTAGGCTTCATTGAGAAAGGGAATAGAATTTTCACCTCTATCTGGGGAAAAATATAGGGTAATTTGTTTTAGCTTTGACGGGGTCATTTTCAGTGCCAATGAAATACTCCAGTGACTAAGGCTAGGCATGTAGGTTGTTAAGTATTTTAGAGGTTGAGGTTGTTTTCAAAGAGACAGTGGTTGACCTGCCAGGTATTATACCTGAGGGCAGCTGGGTCTTACCTCCTCCCAAGCTTCAGTGCACATCCGGACACGACCTGCATGTTCCCCAAGGAAAGTCACAAGCCAGAAGAAGATGAAATCAAGATGCTCTTTATTGAGGCACTTTCCTCAGTCAGGCTGCTCTATCATCTTTAGTCCCTCCTTTTATCCCCCTTGCCCACCCAGCTTTTAGGAATTAACTTTGTGTTGACATGAGGAAGTCAGAAAGATAGTGGAGCTCACATCCTAATAACAGAGCACATTTCGGAGTAAGCCTGTTTTTTAGATCACTTTGAATTGCTCTTTTATCTGAGCCATTGTCAGTAATCTCAGCAAGTCCTGAGTCTCATGTTTGTCAAGGGAACTGCACACAATACCTTCTTAACTTCAAGTCAAGACAGACTTCTTATCAGGTTTTCCAACTTTTTGGGCCCTAACATTGACCTAACTTTTTTCACCTCAACTCCTGTTCTGCTTTTGAGGAGAAACCTTACAGTTTGTGGAATTCTTTTCTATCCACATTATTGTATGTGATGGAAGATTTCCCATCTTTAGTGCCTTCTTGTAGCCTTGAGACTTGGAGTCTGATCTCTCTGATCATAGACTTCCTAACTTGCTGATCTTTCCTTTTGTCTTTCTTAGTCTTAACACATTGTTGTTCCATTAGACTTATAAGTGCTAGGAGCCAGACCCTATTATCAGTAAATCTTGGCAGCATTTTTAGTTTTCCATTGTTTCTGTATTATGATGTTCATGTTATCCCTCTCTCTATTCTCTTCATACTAACATTTACCAGACAGGCTAACCCTAGATTCATAGTCCAAATATTGTTTTTAGGCTTTTTCCATCCAATTGAGAAAGTAACTGGATGTACTACTTAAAGACTTTTTTGAACACGGGGGAAAACAAGACAAAGGAGCATAAGATATGTGGGAAAGCAAGAATAATATTCTTCTGTGCCAACAAAGAAAATATATTTTCTAGGACTTTGCATAAAGCAAGAAAAATGTATTAGGCCTCAGGAAACTTCTTCCAAATGAATCCTCCACCATTCTTTTTTACATTAATATTTGATCTTTGCTCTTCACATGAGACTACCAATAAAAAATTTCAGTAATGATAAAATTCATTGTATACTTTATACTCTTCCAGATAAATAGACAGATGTTTTCCCATCATTAGGCAAGAAACATATTCTATTATTCTTCCAAGGTCCTGCTCCCAATATTTTTTTTAAGTATTTTTTTTTAATATCATTAATCATTTTTAAATGGAAAAGGTTTAGTGCTTTTTAGTTAGACGATTTTCAGAATTCCCAAAGACCTTTCTTTCCTGGAAGAATAAATTTTGTTTTAAACCACTGGGTTTCTAAGATAGATGAAAAGAGGCATTTAAAAGGGATTTATTTTTTTCTTTGTATGATGCAGTCCATAGGCCTTTTATGAAATGATTATTAATTTATTGAAGTGTGTTGTCTTTGTCTTCTAAGAGAATAATGTAGACATTAAAATTAAAACAGGTCTGGAATTTTTGGAAATTTTCATAATTTTTATTTAATGCTTCTGAAGTTAAATGGTTTGTAATTCTTATGTGTAATCTGTCTTTGTAATCTTTCTGGTTTTTCTATTTTACTTTAAAAGAGAAAAAAGTTAGAAAGTAATACTTTTTACATTATTGGTAACTAGAATACTGATTTTTTTTTTAACATAACCACTTTTGTTATGGAAAGATGCAGATGTTTTTGGATGGGCACATTCTTTTATTTATTGTGAGCTATATGTTTCAAACAAAGTAACTGAATAACAATTACAAATATAAGAGTTTTATAGAAATTCTGGATAATTATGAAAATTTGCACATGTATGAGTAACTTGATTAGAATGTCTACAATTAGCTTTTTAATATGTAAATACTTTATAATAAGTTGGAAATTTGATAATTTTCTGAATGAAAAATCCAAATGGAATCACTATTCTGATTACAATTTCAATATACAAGGTCACCTTTTATTCCTTTTTTCTTTTCCAGACCAACAGAAACGTGACTGTTATATTTCTCAGTCAAATTGTTTGGGAAAAATTTCGACCAAATACTGGGTGTTTTGAACCATTCATCATGTATTTCCCTGATTATAGCATAGGTAACTGCTCTTTTTAAAAAATTCCTCTTGGAAATGAGTTTTGGAAATATAATTATTAGTGTTTAGGAGACAGTATGGTATCAATATATTTGAATAAGGAGAGAATTAAAAAAAAAACTCTTAAAGGATATGAAATTTAATGGAATATGTAGCCATGTGGGAATCTGGCAGTCAGTAAAAGCATTTCAAGTGTAATGATCCTTGTATCACCACATATATTTGCCTATATGTAGAAAGTGTTTGTGTATTTGCAAACATTTAAATGATACTTTTTATTCTATGAGATTCTTCCTTCTCTGTTAGTGTGATTTACTATGTATACCAAAGGGCTTGATTTTATTGGCAGTATTCAGTGTTACTAATGTAGTTGAATTGTTCAGTAGATTAATAATATGGTCTAACCTACCAGCAGAACTTTTAGTATATTTTTCAATAGGGATTGGATTTTTGCTGATTCATCCACATGAATACCTATTTTCTCAACATAGTTATGGATTTTCTAAACATTTAGTATATAATTTCTAATTATGGAATGTAAGATGCATTATGGTACAATAAAAAAACAAAATATGGTCATAACATATAATCTCTCTGGGCTTAATTTTCCCAAGTTATAAAATAAAGGGTTATTAAAGGAGATGTTTAGGAATTATTCTAGCTTTGGCCTCAGTTCCTTGGCCTTATTATTACCCTAATCGCCTGACCTAACTAGCTGCAGTTATTAATAAAAATTTTGCTTGTTTTCACAAGCAAAAAAAGAGAAAAGAAACTCATTGAAAAAAAGGAATACTATACTTTATGTTAATTGTTTAATTAATGTGAGCATCTGTGTCTTTCCCCTCACCACCTACTTTCCATCCCATCCTATCCCGTAACAAAGAAAGAAAGGGGACACAAGGGAATAAGGATTTATATAATGCCTACTCTGTGCCAGGCACTGTGCTGAGTGTTTTACAGTATCTTAGTTAATCTTCAGAATAATCCTGGGATGTAGGTGCTATTATCATCCCCATTTTACAAATGAGAAAACTGAGGCAGACATAGATTACATAACTTGCTCAAGGTCACATGCCAGGTAAATGTTTGAGACCAGATTGGAACTCAGATCTTCCTGACTCAAATCTTATTATTTTTTCCACTGGCCACTTTTATCACATATTCCTTCTCTCATACATACATACATACACACACAATATGTATGTGTATATATACATGTATATATGCAACAAAAAATATTTTTGTATATGCAGATGTGTGTTTGTATAAATTCTTTATATTATGCCTTTTCTTTAAGGAATTAACATTTTTTAGGGAGATGAGATTGGTTCTCTGAATCCTGAGCACTACAGGGTAAAGTGATGAAACTGTTGTCTTGGCTCTCAATGTTGCTTGGCAATTTTGGGTTCTGTTTTTTAATATATTATGTTTGAGATACCTATGGAACATCTTGATAGAATTGTTTAGCAGGTGCTGATCTAGAATTGGAACAAAGGGACTCTGTGGATGTGTAAAGATAATGGTACTGAAAAAAAGAGATTCCTGAGAGTACATGTATACAGATAAAAGACAATGGCCCAGGATCTAGTACTAGTAGAGACTCTGGTTAAGGGGGACTACACAGAAAATGATTTTTTAAAAAAGACCAATAAAAGGCTGTCAGCCAGTTAAGAGAAGCAGGAAAGTATAGTTTCACTAAAAACAAATGAGGAGAAAATAACTTTTGAAAAGAGTGATTAATAATGTCAAATGATGTAGCGAAATGAGATTAAGAATTCAGAGAGTAGGAATAAGAAGACCATAGACAGAAAAAGTAAATCTTCTGTTTTTAAATTTCTATAGTCATATGAGAAAATTTGTAACCAAGAAAGATGAATTTTCAGGATCTCAATGTAGGAGAAAGAAGAATATGTTTTTAAAAGAGGGAGAAGGAAAAAAGTGAGGAATGAAATCTTTGATAATTGGTGGATTTATTTAGAATTTTGGAATTTTTTGTTCCATGAAGTAAATATTTTTAAACAAATTATCATCTGCTTAGAATATCTAACATGATAAAAAAATTCAGCCCTTGGGTTCTTTATCTTTTTTTTTAAGTTAATATTTATTGCCCCAAGGTAAATAAGGCTTTTGAAATTTAGAAGTAATTCCTCTTGGTGTTTGGCCATTCTTACCAATTAATAAACTTTATAGCACTAAGGTGGACACACAACTCCACTTTTCATGATTCTCCCATCTTGGTTTTAAAATGTAATGTTCCTTTCTTGTTCTGATGGATTTATGATTCTTAAAATTTTTCATGGTTCCCTGTGTTATTTCAAAGTTTTATGATAAAGTGTTGTAAAATGTATGTCTTAAGGAGCAGCTAGGGGACACAGTGGATACAGCACCAGCCCTGAAGTCAGGAGGACTTGAGTTCAAATCTGGCCTCAGACACTTACTACTTCCTAGCTGTGTGACCCTGGGCAAGTCACTTAACCCCAATTGCCTCAGCAAAAAAAAAAAAAGTATGTCTTAGGTGCTTTATGAAAATTATTAAGAACAAATTTGTGTTTATGAACCAGGGCATCTTCAAAAGATTTTGTCTCATGATCATCCTCCAGAGTATTCAGCTGATTTCTATGCTGCCTACATTAATATTCTTCTTGGTGTTTTCTACACTGTCTGTAGAGACCTGAAAGAGCTCAGACACCTGGTGAGTGAGCATAGTATTTTTTTGTTGTTTCTTTGGAATTACTTTTATTTCACCATAAAATATTAAAAGTATTATGTAATGCATGAACTAAGGACTTATTCTCATATCACATTGTTCTCATTGGTTTATATTTCTGTTTCTTTCCTGTACTAAAAACCTATAGGTTATTAATCAGTAAATATTAAATGCCTATTATATGTCAAGTACTGGGAATAGAGAGAAAAAATGAAATAGTCCCTCCCTTCAGTAAAATCTGTACTTTTGGGGTAGATGTGTACATAATTAAATGGTGTATATGTGTGTAATATGCACTTACATACTCATATGCACATACATATATACTTATATATGTGCATATAAATAAATGTATATAGAATAAATATAAGATAACATAAAATAGAGAAGAGTGAGTACTAGTAGTTGATGGAATCAGAAAAGACTTTATGTAGAAAATGGTGCTTGAGTTATAGAAGTAAGGGATTCTTTAAGAGGGAATATATTCCAGGCATAAAGGAGAGTTAGTGAAAAGCATACAATGGCAAATGAAGTGCTTAATATCATATGGCAAGAAGGCCAGTTTGTTGGGCCACTAATGTGGGAAAGAGACTAATATACAACGAAACTGAAGAAGAGTCAGGTTGTAAATACCTTTAAAAACCAAACGGGAGTTTATATTTGATCATAGTGGCAATATGGAGTCACTGGGCTGTATTGACTAGGGGAATGGTACTGGTAAGACCTGGATTTAAGAGTAATCATTTCCTCAGTTGTGTGGAGGATAGATTGAAGTAAGGAAAAATTTAATGGGAAGACCAAGTTGAAGGTTATTGTAACAGCCCAGGTCAGAGTTTATGGAAGCCTGAGCAAAGGTGGGAGCTATATAAATAGTGGAAAGGAGATGGATATGAGAGATGCCATAGAAATACAAAGTGTTTCTGTGTGCCCTGAATTTATGATTTAGTAAATATTTTGACATCATTACCTTACTTTCAACTTTCTATACTCAATTTTTCATAGGTCATTCCAAAAATGAACTTTTTTTTTTATATAAACTAACTACCACCTATTTACCTAAAAAGAATAAAAGAAAGATATAAATGATTTAGTAACCTAAAGTTTAGGCTTCTTCATTTATTTTGGGTTTCTTTTGTGTGTGCTAAGTTTTTATCAAAATAGAAAACATTTAAATTAGAAACTGGATTCCAGTTCTCTTTACTCTTTGCTTATATTGATTGAATATATATCAACTTCTGTTTTAAAATACTTTAAAAAAATCTTTTCAACATCTTTTTTTTTGGGGGGGGAGCAGTCTTTGGGGTTAAATGACTTGCCCAGGGTCATACAGCTAGTAAGTGGTAAAAAATAGCTGAGGTTATTTTTGAATGCTGGTCCTCCTGACTTCAGAGATGATGCTCTATCTACTATGTCATCTAATTGCCCACTAAAACACTTATTAAAGAAAAAAATAATTTTATAGCTTTCCTAAATTTTTGGAAATTCATGTGTTTAAATATTGAGAACCCAATTAAATCCCTAAATGGAAATGCTGAAAGATCAATGAGAGAGGGTGTGTGTGAGTGTGTGTGTGTGTGTGTGTGTGTGTGTGTATGTGTGTGTATGTGTGTATAGACAAACAACAATGACCCAAAATGAAGTACAGAGAATACAGAATTTGAACATATAAAATTTAAATGAAAATAGAAACTGGCTTGGGGAGAATGCCAATAAAATAAATAAACCAGTAGCTATTCCGACTTTTTTTTTTTTTAAAGGAAAACCAGTATCAAAAATTTTAAAGAAAGATTAACAACAAATGAGGAAATAAGGAAAATTATTTGAAACTTCCATCCAATTATCAGTAAAACTGACAAACTAAACAAATTAAATGACTACTTACAAAAAAATTAGAAAACACCCATATTGAATAAAGATAATTTTTGTAACTCAATCTTAAAAAAAAGGAAATTTAGTGAGCCACAAATGAGTTGAAACAAAAAGGCCAGTTGCTATACCTTCAGCTCACCTGAGGTCATCTCTTTGTGGAATTGTAGATATACTGGGGTCTAATATCTCTTGCTCTCTTCCTAAAAAGATTTGGTGGGAGGGAAGCAGAGATGTTCCTTTATTTTTCTCCTCAAAATAATTGATAAAAACTAAGTAAGGGAAACAGTAGCAATTAAATACATTGCCTAATAAGTGTTTTTATTTCTTGACAAAGGAAATTTCATTTAGGTCTAAATCATAATATTGTTATATAACTTCAAAGTATACTTTCATGTCACTGATACTAGTAACATTTAGAAGTTCCATTAATAAATGAAAAAAGATATATTTAAAGCGTTAATAGGATAGTTACCATTTTGAATCATCTTCACAGACCATAGGAGTAAAAAAAAAAAAGATATCTATTGTTTTTTGGTTTTTTTGTTTTTTTCCCTCTTCAAAGAGATCCTTTTGATGAAAGGAAAAAGTTTCTTGTGTCTATTTATCTATTTTGGCCAAAATTATTTCATTAGCTTCAAAAAACTACAACTGGAACATTTTTGGATGAGTTAATAAAAATATACATAAATATAGGCCTGCATTCAGTTCCTTCCTCTTCTCCTGCTTCTCTCCCCCTCATTCCCCCCCTTTAAAGTAAGTGACTTAGTAAGTTTTGGGGAATGTAGATCTGGTAGGTGAAAAGATTAGGAGTACACTTTCTTTTTGTATTTGTTGAGGGATACCAATTCTTATATTATTAAATAGTATAACTTTCAATCCCATATGACTAAATTAAAAAGCTTTTTTAAAGTTATTTGTTGTTTAGTCAATATTTGGATTAGTATGAGGAATTAGTTGTGTTGTTTTATCTTTTTATATAATAGACAGTCAACCAAATATTGTTTCCCAATACCAGCTCTGCTACTAACTGCCTGTGTGACTTTGTTTGCTTGCTATCATTTCTCACTCTTTGTTAGTTGTCACTATTGCTATCCATTTCCCTTCTTTTTAAAGCTTACTATTTTAAATACTACTGTCTGTTTGAGAGTCCTGACTCTAGTTTCACACCTTTACTGCTAAATGTAGGACATGGCTTTTGTGAAAGCTTTTTTTTCCACTTTAGATTAACAGGCCAATCAAGCCATGGATAGTGGTAGTAGTAGAGATGCTATATTTTAAATTTTATAATTGTATTAAGATAGTTGTATTAAGATAGAATGATTATAATCGCTCTAGCCTCTGGATTTGCAGATATAGTATTACAACTTGTGCCTCATTTTATTAAAGTAGCTAAGTTTTTCCATAATTATTCTCCCTTAATGGAATTGAAAAAAAAAAGTTTACTTTTGGTTTACAATAATTTCTTAAATCTGTAAACATTTTATTTCTTTCTTCTAATAAGTCTGACTGAAGGCCAGATTCTTCCCCTGCAAAGTATTATAAACATAACTCCATCTTTGCTTTCCCTAACAGAAGCAAAAGCACTTTTAGCAGTTTCCTGACAGGCTTCACTTATACATTGAAAGAATCTATGTTTGATTCCCTTATTATTTGTGATTCTATACTAAAACTGGACTCCCTTGTCTTTAGGAAACCCCTTGCAGAGTCTGTTAACTCTTCAAATAATCCACTCTCCAAAGTTGGAAAAGGTGCCCAAGTAGAGGCATTCTGGTAGTGCTTTCCATGGTGTTTCTGAACAACCTCATTTCCTGACTTTTTCTGGGGATACTTAGTACCCTGAAAGTAGGAACAGAGATTAAAAATAGTGGTGATTATTTAGGGATAAGGAATTACATTAGGGAGTTGGTTAATTTAGAGAATTGGCAAATCAAACATTGTCTGACCATAGAGATGATGTTAGGTACTAGAAGCAAGTGAAATTGCAATAGGAAGTTCATAGGATGGACTACAAAGTTAGGAAATATTTGAAGGATATGATAATGGGATTATAGAAGAATCATATTGATTTTTTACAAGCAAATATCAGGGCCAGCATTTTAACTCCTGTTCTCTAGCATTAAAACCAGCACTCTTTCTACTATATTATGCTAATGCAGAAATCAGGTACCAGAATTTAGGGACAAGACAGGAGGAATAGAAAAGGCATAGTATCACCACATCAAAAGAAGTTGGTCTTGATAATTTATGATATCTGGTAATTGGGCAGGATTCTTGTAAAATCAATGTATTGTTAAGGAAAAAACTTTTTGTTTTACTTAAAGTTTTAAAAAAAAATATGTTTAAGCAATTGAACGCATAGCCCTAGATGAAGTAAAACATGTAGGACTAGGTAATTAGTGTTACATGTAAATTATAGACCAAATTTCTGATCTTCATCTAAGAAAAAAAATTTTTTTTAATTCATGAGTTACTACTCACATCCAGGTAATTTATTAAGGAATCCATTTCTTAAACTTAACAGAAAAAACAAAAACAAAACAAAAAAAACCTTAGATGGGATTGCTGTAGGCCAATACTCTGAAGGGAAAATTACTATTAGATGTTGTTGAAACATTTTCTACCTCAAAATGGTACTTCAGAAAATTTAGTCCAGTTGTGTTATTGAGGTATGATAGGGAAAATGGAATCAATATATGTTTCATTATGTTTATTTTCAGTGCTAGTTCATCTTATTAATTTAGTCATACTTTTGACTAACATTTAACTAACATATTTGTCTTTATATCCTTTGTATCTAGCAGGTAGTATGCACTTGGTAAAAGCTTATTGATTGATGTGTATAGACCACGTTATTTCAGTGTGAAATTCTTGGAAGTAAATAAGCATTACAATATGTACTTGACAAATCTGACTAAAGGAATTTTGAAATTCCCTTTTAAATGGAAACCATGTTTATTAATGGCTAAATTAGTTATTAATTAGCCCCAACTACTCTGATAAATTTTGGGGATTATAAAATTATAACTGACTTTGTAAAGTTGTTCAGTATTTAGGTCTGTGAAGTACTGTTTTGTAAATCACTGTTTCAAAGTTATGTTCTGAAGTCTAAAAGTACTTGTTTTCTCTAAAAGTACTTATTGTACAGCATCTTCTACCTGAATTTAGCTTATTAAGAATTTCCTTTAGCATTTAAAAAAATTTTATTATACTTAATGATTTTTCTTCACTCAAGTTTTTATAATAAAGTAATAACTTATTTTTTAAAAATTGTCACAATATAATGGTAGTTATTTAGAAATAATTTTTTCCTTTTTTTTTTTTTAACATAGGCAGCTCTTAACTTTTCTAAATATTGTGAGCCTGTGGTAAAAGGAGAAGGTAAATGTTTTTTATTTGTATGTTAATTATACTTTTGCATAGTTGTTTTCTAGGATTTATGTTACTAAAAAGTTTGGGGTTTTGTTGTATGTGTGTGTGTTTTTCCTTAATGTAGCTAATGAACGTGATACCCGTAAATTGTGGAGAAATATTGAACCTCATTTGAAGAAGGCTATGCATACTGTTTATCTCAGGGAGATATCAAGGTAAGTTCCTTTCTTTGCCAGAGTTCTGGGGAATATTCACTATGGATTATCTAGATATTTTCTGTGCTAAAATGAAGTTCTTATTCTTCACTTTCATGTTAGGAGATAATAGTTGGTAACCTGCTGGAAAGAAATAGAATTCATCATATTTTTTTCTTAATATGAAAATTAACATTTTATTGGGAAGTCAGCTATTCCCAAATTAGTAGACAGGAATATGATATTCAGAGGAATTAGAAGATATTTTTTAAACTAGCTTTGCTTCTCATGTTCTTTAAACATTTTCATTTTATATTAAAAAGCAAATACCTAGTATCCTAAATAAATCAAGAGGAAAAGTTATGTTATTCTTATATTAAATGGATATGTGCTCTAGAGCACCCATGGTTATCCAATAGTCTTTCTCAGATTCATTTCCTTTCCAAAAAGTGTGGTTAAAATTTGAAAATGAATAAATTTTGGGGTATACTTAGAAATATTTCTTTACACTTAAATGTGTGTGGGAAATGGGTCTTTTATCTGGGTAGGTAGCCTAAACATGTTATTTGAAATATATATTCTGTGCTTTGAATAATTATTTGTTTTAATCACATTAGTTTTAGTAAATTAGTCTAAACTGTTATCTGACATAATCTAATGATATTGAACAATTAAATATAATGATAATGAACAAAAATTGTTAAAAATTGGATCAAGTATAATGAAATTCTGAATTTTCTAAGGTGATTTCAAAGAATAAAATAAGGTAGCTTTAGCTAAAGCTTTAATTTCTAGCAACTGGTCCTCTCTGTTTAAAAATTAGATTAAAATGTTTGTATTTTAAATTTAACCAGATTGAGAGGGATAAGTTTCATTTGTCTGTAATACTGTATGTTAAGATGAATTACATAAAGTACTTTGAGATATGTCTATTTTCCTGTAAACACAACCCAATGATTTTTGAAGAAATATTTCTAAAAATATTGATTGGGAACTTTATTGATATATTTTCTTTGTTTAACCCGATTAGAAAAAAATAATATGACCCCTAGTCCCAATTATACTGTGTGTTGGATATACCCGAAGTATACAACCTTTCTCAGGAAGACATGTAAAATGTGGCTTTTGATAATGGCTAAATGCATATCCTTAATATCTATTGCTTTTTGTGACTGTTTTCCAGGCTAAATTGGCATGGAAAATTTTGCTCCCCAAACTCCAATCTGTTCTCCATGTCTATCTAATAATTGCAGTGATTTTCCAACTATTAGTAGTCAAGCCATGTTACTTGAGACTTTATCTCAGGAAATCCATAGATTGTCTTGTTCTTTTTACTTTCAATCATATTTAGTATGAAGGACAACTTCTTGGGATTTCTGCTGATGTGCATTCTTCATACATGGCTAGTCCTGAAAAATTCTGCTATAATATAAAAATAATGATGAGGAATTTCAGAAATACATTATTAAAGGAAAATTAAATTAATAAAAAAGTTGTATCTGAATTTGTTTAAATTGGAAACAACAATTAATAGAGAAAATTAATTCAAGTACCCAGAATATTCATAAAAAGTTATACTAGGACATACATGATTTCAAAAAAGTAGAAATTCAGATATGTTTTGTTTTCAGATCAGTCTGTGAAATCATAATTAAATAACATGAAATAAATATATAAAATGACATGGAAACTGTAAAATATAATTTTAAAGCTAGAATTATAGTAGAAGACAAAGCCAGAATATTTAAAAAGTAATGACAGAAATAATATCCCAATCGATGGGATACAGTTACAGCAGTTTTTAGAAGCAAGTTTATATAACTGACTTGCCTGTGTGAATAAGAAAGAAAAAGAGAAAAATAAATTCGATTTCCACATAAAGAATAGCATGAAACTAACGAAACTGTAGTTTGAAAAGAGAATACAAAACTAAGAATAAAAATTAATAAAGATTTATGAAGCAGTCTTAAAGGGTTAATTGGCCTATGGTTACATGGGCAGTAAGTGGCAGAGCTAGGTTCCAAATTCAGTGATTCACCTCCTATTCTAGAAATGAAGAGTTTAAACTATGATCTGAAGGTTACTTGTTAAAGTAAACTTGTTAAACATCTATTGACTTAGAAATTACAAATCTACATTCTCTTTATTTTATCATATTTTTATTAATTTTGTTAAATAAATCCCAGTTGTATTTTAATCTGATTTAGGTCACACTTGGGCCACAAATTTGACACTTCTGATAAAGAGCAATGCTTCTTAAAATTTTTCCACTCATGAGCCCTTTTCACACAAGAAATTTTTATGTAGCCCCAGGTATATAGGTGCATACAGTAGATATTCAAGTCAAATATTAATTGATAACAACTCATAACTTCACAACCCCTATATTCAGTGATGAGACCCTGTATGGAGACATGAACCACAGTTGAAGAATCTGGGATGTAGATGGCTGAGTTTGGCGTCAAGAAGATCAACATCCCTCCTTAAATACTTGTTTACTCTGTGATGCTGAGAAAATTTTTTAAGATCAGGATAAGAATTATTTAGCAAGTTATTGTGAAGATCAATTGTTAATGATAATTGTAAAACACTTTGCACATGTTAAAGTGCTATATAAATGCAAACTGTCCATAATAACAGTGCCAATAATAATTAAAGCTCCTTTTTAGAAAATGATTTGAGAAGCCTGCAGGACATTCTTTTGACTATCCTTAATGGTGGTAAATTTTTATCTTTTGGGGGATTTGTTTTTCTTTTTTGAATAGTGGTGATAATATCCCTAGTACTTATCACAATTTCTTGAATATAGGAATAGTAATTTAATAATTGTTAAGTTGATTTGATATAAATTTTGAGTAAAAAGCAAAGTATAACTATAAAGTTCTAAGGTCATTTTTTAATGTGTGGCTTATAAACTAGTTATAATAATATATTGATTCAGAAATATCTTCTTCATAGACTAATTGATATTACACACATCTATACTCTAGAAATTTACAGTTTTCCTAAGGATAACTTTTCAACTACATTGAGCTAATTTATTATATTCTTTTCTTGAATTTTTAGTTCACAGTGGGAAAAGTTACAGCAAGATGACACAGAAATGGGACAATTGAAAGGTATCAAAAACATTAGAATAATTTAACAATGTTTATAACTGAGTTCATATATTAATTATTAATAAAATGTGAATAGTGGAATGGTTAATGGACCATTCCTAATATTGAGGTACCTCAGTGAATAATTTAACAATATTTATAACTGATTTCATATATTAATTATTAATAAAATGTGAATAGTGGAATGGTTAATGGACCATTCCTAGTATTGAGGTACCTCAGTGAATTATTTGACAAAAGATTCTATGAAATACTTGTTTTCCTTCATTTTTATTTAGTGGCTTTACTGGTAGCTACCAGGCTTTTGGAACCTGACTGTCGTTTTTCACTGACACAATACTGAACTGTATATTGGTGCTCCCCAGGGGAAAACTGTGGAAAGCAGAAAGAGGCAATAAGCATTTTTTAAACTCTTATTTTTTGCTAGACACTTTGCTAAGTGTGGAAAATAGCCCTTGATGAGGTAGAAATATACTGAAATATCCGAAAATGTCTAGTTTTCTTTCTCTTGAGATTTGGTGTTAGCAGGGGGCTGTAAGTAGTTAGTATTGCTCTTCTTTTGGCAATAAAGTACATAATCAGAATGACTTTTTTTTTTTAATAATGGTGTAACTCAGTATAGATTTTGATCTACCAGTGTCTGATTTTATTAGATTTTTAACTTCATCATCTTACTGGATGAATACTCATGGAACATTCATTTCAGAGTCCATACTTTACATAAAGTATGAATACATACTTTCATACATATTCATACACAAAGTATGAATTATATAAAATAATGAAGCCCGTTATTGAAATGAGGCTGAACAATCACCTTTAATCTAGTATTTCACTGATAATACTATGTTCTGTTCCCAATCAATTGACTGAAAATTGATGGTGCCTATTTTAGAAAAAAAATTTTTATGCAATTTAAAAAGATAAATCTTAGAAATCTAGGTACAATGATTTTTAGAAGTTGATGTTTTATTTAAACTAAAATTAATTTTCAAAAGACAATTGTTACAATTTAATGAACAAATAAATGCCTTGTTATTTTCACAATGCTATTTTTTTGTGTGTTCTCAGTAGTATTTTTTTATTTTTCCAATTAAATGTGAAGATAGTTTTCAACATTCATTTTTATAAGATTTTGAGTTTTAAATTTTTTTCTTTCTCTTGCCCCCCCCTCCTCAAGACAGCAAACAATCTGATATAGGTTATACATGTACAATTATTTTAAATATATTTTCATATTAGTCAAGTTCAAATGCTATTTTTAAATGTCAGAGGCTTTATTAGCTAAGGCTAAAGTTAGGATTGAGGTATTAAATATACTGTTCTGGATTTGCCCTCTTTAATTCAGGCAAGTTATAAATTGAACACACTCTTTTAAGTGTTTTATGTAGCCTGAGGCCATTTCTGCTAGTTTTCATTTACCTGAAAAAGTACAAAGTCAGTATTACCTAAAATCTTATTTTATTATACTTGATTTACAATTTACTTTATATTTTAAAACATGCATTTTCACTTCTTTCTCATTAAAAATGGTATTAGCAATCCAAACTTTTTGAAAATAGCATTCTATGAGAGGGGAATAGCCCTTAGCACAATTCCCCCTTGTTGCTAGTACCTTCTTGTATATATTTTGTGATACATGGTTCTTTGCATATTGTCTCTTCCATTATTGTTTGAGAGAAGTAATTGTTTTTTGCCTTTCTTTGTATTACCAGCACTTAGCTGGTAAATAATAGGCTCTTAATAAATTCCTGTTGACTGACTGACATACGTATTTAATTTGAAGAAAAATAAGTACTTAATAAGTATTTGTTAGTTAATTGAAAATATCTTTGTAAAAATATGTGTCAAAACAGATGTTTTTCTGTGGCAGTGCTTAATATAATATTGTATATATTCCAATTTACCTTATTTTATCTGGCTATCCTAAAGGAAGCAAATAGCCAGCACTTGTAAAAATAGGCAATAATATACTATGTTATCATTTTCACAATTAAGTCATAGTCTAAGTGGAACACATTTCATGAATATTTGTAAAATAGGGAAAATTTGCCCATTTTTATTCAATTTTATCCAAAAAATTTAGTGAGTATAGTATTGTGGAGCAAAAAAAAAAAAAGATATAAAATTGCCCTCCATAAACCCACAGTTTTGTGATAATAATTGGAGTCCTAAAAAAACTTAATTGACTTTTCATTTTCATAATTTAAAAAAATGAAACTAACATTTTATGTATTTAAATAGGAGAATATTTTTTTCCTGCCCTGAGGCAGTTGGGGTTTAGTGGCTTGCCTAGGGTGGCACAGCTAGGAAGTATTAAGTATCTGAGGTCAGATTTGAATTGAGATCCTCCTAACTTCAGGGCTGGTGCTCTATCCACTGCATCATCTAGTTGCCCCAGGAGAAATGTTTTTAAATGACAAGAATATTTTACATTTTTTTTCTTACATTTTTACTATCCTTCCAAGAACAATTGTATCTTGGCAATACTGAACCTAGAATTTCACTGGCCTACAGAAGCCTTAGATGATCAAATTACCAATGCAGATTGTTACCTTCAGTTTCCTAGAACACTGGAGGTTTCTGGTGACTTGGCTAAGATTACATGACTAGCATGTGTCAGATGCTGGATTGAACTTAGATCTTCCTAAGTCTGAGGACAATCTCTGTATCCATCTCCTACCCTCCTCTATAGAATTCTGGTTTCATTTAAAATTGATTATGGAAATTAGTGCTATCTTCAAGGAATGTGAGTTTTGACAGATATTCAAGACAATGTTAGCTCACATTGACTAAGATAATTTAGGACTCTAAACCATGCCATCCATGCAATTCTAATGGAAGAAAATGGAATTCTTTAGCCTAGAGAAAATAAAAAACTTAGAGGATGAATCTTTAGCCTAGAGAGAGAAAAAAAGTCTTAGAGGGGGAATGATAGCTTTTTTTCAGTTATATGAGGAGTCATAACAATGAAGAGAGACTAGACATATTCTAAGGGACCTTAAAGGGTAGCATTAAAACCAGTCGAGGCAGAGAGGTTCAGCAAAAGGAAGGAATTCCCAAAAGTTATCCTAAAGTGGTATGGGCTCTTTGGAGATAGGTTCTCTGTTACTGAAGGTCTTCATACAAGAGCTGGGTTACCATTCTTTAGGAAGGTTCTTACTCACATATAATATGGGTGAATTCACTTCCAAGACTTTTCCATCTCTGAGTCAGTGAATCTGACACTTGTACTACCAATTGAATAGGATTGTATTAAGAAAAAGACTTTGTTTACTACCAAGTACTATGTGAGTGTAGTGTTTTATTATTAATATTATAATTATTATATTAAATTATAATTAAATATAACCATAACAAATAATAACAATACCATAATGTTAATTAATAATTACTTATCATTATTAAAATATTAATTTATTGTTAATTATAAAATATTCTCCATAGGTCTTTCTGCACATGCTCATGTGGAACTTCCATATTACTCCAAATTCATTCTAATTGCTGCGTACTTGGCTTCTTACAATCCAACGAGAACAGATAAAAGATTTTTCCTAAAGGTAATTTCTACATATTTCCAATATTTTACTCTGAGCTGGTTTTTTTCCTGAAAATTAAAAGTGCAGTGGAATTAAATACTTTTGTAAAAACTGTAAATTCTTAGAGAAGTAAGGGTAGATTGAAGAGAGTAGAATAATAGATCTCTTTGTGTGTGTGTATGTGTGTGTGTGTGTATATTCCTCTCCTATGCACAATTTGCATTGAGTTCACAGTCTGGAATTTTGGTCTGTTTTATACAGAATCCAGTTACGAAGTGGGAGGTAATTCAGAAAATAATGTATTACCTCTGAATTCTTTGTAAATCAGATTTTGATTGAGGTATGGTACATCAGAAACTTAAGTACAGTAGTTATTTTCCTGGCTTTTTTGCCTTGGTAAAATTCTTCCTACAATATGGTATCTTGTGAATTATGAACCAGAACTTTTTTTTTTCCTACTAAAATCATAAACTAAAATGTCCCTTTTTGACACTATTCTTCTAGAAAGAAAAAAAAATGCATCTCTGAGTTAGCACTAAAGTCATTTGGAATCTTTAATTGAAGAATATTTAGTTGGAAACTCTGGATTTATGATGAAGCCTAGAAAATCTATCTTTTGGAAAGGAACTAAAAATAGTTTTTTAATTTTTATAATAAAATTCAAACATGAAACTGAATTGTAAATTAAGAAAGAATCTCTTGGGAAGGGTAGTATTGGCCAAAAGTTATATTCTTTCACAATCTAAGTAATATTCACCAGTTTTATCATGAGGTGATGATAAAATTATTTTTCAGCGGAATAAAAAGAAAGCAATCTCATGTCCTTTATGTATTAAAAGAACTTCAGTATAGTTTCACTGGAACTATTCACAAATCTGTGGTGTTGTCATTGCATATCAGCTATTGTATATGACATTGGTGGGTATGTTATGAGTTTTAAATAATTTTAAAATTGGGGAAAATTATGTGGATTATTCTTTTATATATATATATATATATATATATATATTTTTTTTTTTTTTTTCTGTTTGAGCTCCAGGGAATGGCTTTGTAGTAGAATTTTACCAGGACCCATGAATTACATAGATTAAAAAAAATAGTTTTTTATTTTCCAAATATATGCAAAAGTAATTTTTAGCACTCATCCTTGTAAAACCTTATGTTGCAAATTTTTCTCTCTCCCTTCCCATACTCCCTCCCTTCCCATACTGCCTCCCCTAGACAGCAAGTAATCCAGTTTATGTTAAACAAATGCTATTCTTCTAACATTTTCACATTTATCATGTTGCACAAGAAAAATCAGATCAAAAAGGAAAAACAAAAAACAAAAAGCAAGCAAACAACAATAAAAAAGGTGAAAATACCATGTTGTGGTCCCCATTCAGTCCCCATAGTCCTTTCTCTGGATTGCAGATGTCTCTCTCTGTTCATCACAAGTATATTGGAATTGGCTTGAAGCATCATTGTTGAAAAGAGCGAAGTCTATCAGAATTGATCATCACATAATCTTGTTGTTGCTATGTACAATGTTCTCTTTGTTCTACTCATTTCACTTACCTTCAGCTCATGTTAGTCTCTCTAGGCTTCTCTGAAATCATCCTGTTCATCATTTCTTATAGAACAAAAATATTCCATTATATTCATGTACCATAACTTATTCAGCCATTTTCCAACTAATGAGCATTCACTCAGTTTCCAGTTTCTTGCCATACAAAAGGGCTGCTACAAACATTTTTGCACATTTTGCACATTTTTGCACAGTTTTTATTATCTCTTTGGCATACAGGCCCAATAGAAACATTACTGCATCAAAGGATAGACACAATTTTATAGCCCTTTGGGCATAATTCCAAATTTTTCTCCAGAATGGTTAGATCAGTTAGTGTCCTAGTTTTCCAACATCCTCTCCAACATTTATCATTATCTTTTCCTGTCATCTTAGACAATCTGAGAAATGTGTAGTAGTACCTCAGAATTATCTATCTTTATATTTCTCTGATCAATAGTGATTTAGAGCATTTTATTATATGACTAGAAATGGTTTTAAATTTCTTCATCTTAAAATTGTCTGTTCATATCCTTTGACCATTTATCCATTGGAGAATGGCTTGAATTCTTATAAATTTGAGCCAATTCTTTATATATTTTAGAAATGAGGCCTTTATCAGAACCCTTGGATGTAAAAAATTTTTCCCCGCTTTTTTGCTACCCTTCTAATCTTGTCTATTGGTTTTGCTTCTACAAAAACCTTTTAATTTAATATAATCAAAATTATACATTTTGTATTTCATAATGTGCTCTAATTCTTCTTTGGCCATAAATTCTTTCCTTTTCCACAAAACTGAGAGGTAGACTATCCTTTGTTCTTCTGATTTGCTTATTGTATCATTCTTTATGTTTAAATCATGAACCTATTTCAATCTTATCTTGGTATAGGGTATTAGGTGTTGGTGAAGGCCTAGTTTTTAATCATACTATTTTTTCAATTTTCCCAAGAAATTTTGTCAAACAGTGAGTTCCTATTCCAGAAGCTGAGGACTTTCATTAGATTATGATAGTTCTTGACTATTGTGTTTCATGAACCTAATCTATTTCACTGATCAACCACTCTATTTCTTAGCCAATACCAAATGGTTTTGATGACCAGTGCTTTATAATGTAGTTTTAGATCTGGTATGGCGAGGCTACCTTCACTGACATTTTCTTTTTCATTAATTCCATTGAAATTCCTGATCTTTTTTTCTTCCAGATGAACTTTGTTATTATTTTTTCTAGCTCTGTAGTTTCTTAGCAGTTTGATTGGTATGGCACTGAATAAGTAGATTAACTTAGGTAGAATTATCATTTTTATTATATTAGCTCAGTCTACCCATGAGCATTTGATATTCTTCCAATTGTTTAGATCTGACTTCATTTGTGTAGAAAGTGTTTTGTAATTGTATTCATAAAGTTTCTGACCTTGTCTTGGCAGGTAGATTCCCAAATATTTTATACTATCGATAGTTATTCTAAATGGAATTTCTCTTTATATGTCTTGATGCTGGACTTTGTTGATGATATATAGAAATTCTGATAATTTGTGAGGATTTATTTTGTATCCTGCAACTTTGCTTAAGTTGTGAATTGTTTCTAGTAGTTTTTTAGTTGCTTCTTTAGGATTCTCTAAGTGTGCCATCATATTATTTTCAAAGAGTGATAATTTGGTTTCCTCATTACCTACTCTAATTCCTTTAATTTCTTTTTCTTCTCTTACTGCTAAAGCTAACATTTCTAATACAATATTGAAAAGTAATGGTGATGGTGGGCAAACTTGTTTTACTCATGTTCTTATTGGGAATGCTTCTCTGGTTTATCCCCATTACATATGATGCTTGTTGATAGTTTTAGATAAATGCTGCTAATCATTTTAAGGAAATGTCCATTTATTCCTATGCTCTCTAGTATTACTAATAGGAATAGGTGTTGAATTGTAAAATGAATATAGGTATGTTAGGTTTTTTCCAATTTCAATATTGGCAGCTTTCTGTCAAAAGTTTAAGGGTCATATTTTTCTTTTGATAATAATCTGTTCTTAACTATTCCTTTTCCACCCTTGATCTGGGCTCTGCTGTTAACCAGGAATGAGTTGAATCCTAGAAAGAAGGGGTGTTTTTGAGAATGTTTACCAATACAAATACTTGTACTTCAGTTAATTCATTGCTTTGTATTGTACTTACCTTTAGTCCTCTGTATTGCACTGTTATGCAACTGAGAGATAGTAGCAGTGAATAAAATTGACAAGATTATTGGGTAAATATTTTTCAGTGTATTTTTTTTTTTAATGTGTGAATGCCAAATATGATTTTTGAGGAATGAGGAAGTAAAACCAGACCACTTTGTAAATATGCAAAGGATCATTTATGCAGCACAGCTGAACAAATCTTAAATACTTAAATACATTTGTGAGCTCATTAATTCAGGAGTTCCTTTCAATAATACAGATCAGAATCCATTCTGTGACTTTTTTCCATGTCCTCACAATATTTCACCACAGTGGGTCTATCACATGTGTTTGAGGTCTTTGACATTTAACCCCAACATTTCAAGGATTATCAGTGGATTATTATTCTGCCTGTTTGTCGCCTTTCCTTTTGTCTCTCCTTCCCCCTTTCCCTCCCTCCTTCCTTCCTTTTCTCCCTTCTTCCCCCACTTTCCTCCCTCCCTTCATTCTTTCCTTTCTTTTTCTCCTCAAACTCCTTACTCTTTCTCCCTGTCTTCTCTCACCCAGGCATCAGAATAATATACATAGCTGAATAGTCTCTCATACACAAATCAACAGATAACAAATGCTATAGAACACATAGAGGGAATCTAAGAGATGAAAACTAGGAAATAGCAAACTATTTCCCTAAAAAATATCTTTTTATAAATAAAATATAATAAAGATAATTGAATTTAAAATTGACAGTCTGGGAATAGATCTGAGATTTTTTACAAGAAAATGAGCAGCCCATCTTTTCATAATACTACAGTTATTTGAGCTGTGTGTGTAAAATATAGGAGAAAAAAAATATGCTCTAGTCAGATTGTTCTCCTTATTGTTACCTCATCTGGTGTACTGATTATCATTTTCAGTAATTGCTGTGATAATCTTTCTGAATGGAATGTTATCTAGCCAAATCCTACCTTCTTTTCAGCATTCACCTTTAAGTGGACCATGGAAAATTTTAAAAATGAAAAAAATTTCACAGTTCTTGTCGCTACTTGTAACTCTAATCTTGATTTTATGTATTAAATTCTTTGAGGATTTCCCTGGTTTCTAAATTTGCTTAATGAAATCACTTTGGAATAGTTTTGGTTTTATTCTTTTAAATCAACTTATTCAGTTAAGAGATCTGTGAAAATAATTTTATTTATTTATTTTTTATTAAAGCTTTTAATTTGCAAAACATATGCATGGGTAATTTTTCAACACTGACCCTTGCAAAGTCTTCTGTTCCAAATTTTTCTCTCCTTCCCCCCACTCCCTCCCCCAGTTGGCAGGTGGTCTAATACATGTTAATTATGTTAAAATATATGACAAATCGAATATATGTATACATATTTATACAGTTATCTTGCTGTACAAGAAAAATCAAATCTACAAGAAAAAAAAACCTAAAAAGGAAAACAAAATGCAAGCAAACATCAACAGAAAACGTGAAAATGCTATGTTGTGCTCCACACTCAGATCCCACAGGTCTCTCCCTGGCCTGGGTATTATGGCTTTTTGAAAATAATTTTTTAGGAACACTATTTTTCACATTTCAGTTTCACATCTGATGTTTTTAGTGAACTTTGGAACAACAATATGACTTTAGGATTTATTAAAATGGATACTGCATGTAAGTATATTTTAAATATATGTATCCTTTGTCGATACAATTTAGCTGTACTATATACTTCACAAAATGTAACTTCTTGACTAGTCTTATGAACTCATTCTTTTGTTGTAAATGCATATTAATATATTGTAGTTACATTTTCAAAATTGCTTTGAAAGTATAAATCAGTAAGCAGATTTTTGTGGAAATGGGAGAAATGCTTAACCTATGAAGGTAAGGTTTAGGATTACTTTTGTTAGGGATATTCTGTGAGCTTAAAAAGAGTTAGTACTTTATGAAGAGAGGTGCTTTCTCTTCTGATGCAGATCACAAGCCATTCCTGCTGTAATTGGAACCAAAAATTAAGCTAAAAACAGACCTTTTGGTGATGAACTCTTCTAAACTAGATTGATATTGAATGACAAATGGTTCCATATCTATTTTTGAAGCCTTTCTATGTTGGTCTGCTCATCAGTAGGCTAAACCTAGTGATTTTTTGGCCACTACTGCCCATGAAATTTATGAAAATACAAACTGACTCCTTGCTATTGGTCAGTCTCCTTGAGCTTCTAAAATGATGTATCATAGTAGAGAAAAAAAGAAGCAGAAGATACCAGGGATTTCATAATTTTTAAACCATTATAAATTTTAATTTAGCATTTGGTACTCTAAATATGAGTCATCTGAATCATTTCAGTCTTGACATTCTCACTGTAAAGGAACCTAGAACATAGAAGAAGTCATTAATTGTATGAGCAAAAAAGATGGGTTGCTTATGTTGAGGGGATAATAAAACCATTGGACAGTCTGTGTGTTGCTTTGGAATCCTTATGTTATCAAATGGTGAGAAGGTTGTCAGCACCCTTTGTTGAGTTTAGACAAGAATTTCAGAAGTAAAGCAAGCATGGATTGTTTGTCATTTGCTTCACTGGAAGGAAAAAAATATAAATCAATAAAATCACTAGTACCTTGGATTGTTGGAATTCTATAGAACCTTTTAATGCCTTCATCTTGTTGGCGTTTTTTAGAAAAATCAGTGTGACGTCCATACCATTATAAAGTATTTGAGTAGGATTTTGTAGAGGTTTTTAAATTCTCAGTGGGGAAAAAATAGGTCTATCAAATTGAGATGATGGAATAGGAGGTTTAAAATGGAATCAGGCTTCTTGTATTCCCATGAAGAACAGTCAGTAGAAATACCAATGAGTAAAAATAGTATTAAAAAACTACATAAATAAAAATTCAGCTATAAAAATAAAAAACAAAACAAAATGCTTAGAACAAAAAAAAAAAAATTTCCTAAGGAGCAATAAAATAACTTAAGTACCAGGAACTTCACATAGAAAAATAGCCCCAGATTTCGGGAGAGATATATGGCAGATGGAAAAGTGATACATTAATCAAATGAATGCAAATTAAATAATAAATAATAATTGAGCCTGGACCAAATAAAAATCTTATGAGAGGCCAAAAAAAAAAAAACCATGAAAAAAAGAAAGTGAACTACTAAAGTCAGAATAAACTATACTTTAAAAAAAAGTTTAAAAAATTTTTTAAAAAATAATTATATTGCTAATATAATAGTGAATGAGTCCACAGGACAGAATATAAGATTCAGCAACTGAGGCTGAACTGTCTTAACATGGGTTTCAGCCTCTTTCTTTCAAGCTCTATACAGCTGTTCACTCTGGCAGCCCTCCTGATTTCTCCCTCAACTTTCTTTCTTTACTTCATATGACTGGGTTGAATCAGCATTAGTTACTGCTTCCAGAACTTAAGTTGGTGTAGGTTATTGCTTAGTCATTGTAATAGCAGAGTTCCTGTACTAGAGCCATGTTCCACGTAAACCTATAAGTGTGCTTGAATTTTTCCCTTTGATGGTAGAGGTAAGAGAATTGAAAAGTATTAAGAATTTTCTACTGTTAATTTATAAAAAAAAATTTACCTACTTTTTGTCTTCTCCATCATTCTCCATCTGGCACATAATTGCTTTTTGGGTGTGTTAAAGAGTTGGGAAGGACCTAGATTAATGATTTTATCTTTCAGTGTTGAGTCTAAAAGAGCTTTATAACCCAGCTTCAGTAGTCTACTTACCAGGAAGGTAGATGGACCAGAAAACAAGTGGCAGGGCATTTTTTTTAAAGCAAAAAATACAACTAAAACTAATGAAAGATATAAAAGAGTAAAAGATTTAGTAAAAATCTAGAACTCAAAACAACTGAATCAACAAAGATCTCGAAAGCAGAAGGAAGAATGAGTAAAATCTTAAAGAGAATACAAAATTTAAAAACAAAAACAACCAAACCAAAAAAAAAAAAACTAAAAAAAAAAAGGAAAAGTGAACCAGTAGTGCCTGATGGAAAATAGGCTCTTAAAGATTCCTTAAGAGAATAGGGAAGAGCAAGAAACTTGAATAGTTCAGAAGATAAATAAAGCTTATTAAAATAAAAATGTAACTCTGAAAAAAAAATTAAAACATTAGAAAAGAAATTGAATCCATGTTGGAAAATCTAAAGTGAGAGAATTTAACACAAATTTAGAACACAAAATTATAAAAAGGAAAAATCAACAATGTTAAAAAAACACATGAATTCTACAAAGGCCAGGTTCAATGACTGATGATAGTATGTGCATGACCAATTAAAAAACTTGAATATCATAATGCAGTAAAGAAAATATAAGAAACTTTTCTTTTTTGCTGAGGCAATTGGGGTTAAGTGACGTGTCTGAGAGCAGATTTGAACTCAGGTCCTCCTGACTTCAGGGCTGGTGCTCTATCCACTGTGCCACCTAGCTGCCCCAAATATAAGAAACTGTTGAGAGCTTCTGAATTGTAATGAAGATATGTAATGTAATGAAGGATTTGTTAAGAGTTCCTATATCATTGGAGGGGAGAAAAAACCCATTGCTTCAAATTCCCCAAATGCCTAATGGCTAAATTAGGTTAAATTAACCCAAATGGTTAAATAAATGGTATACATTGCATGCAAGTAGAAAGATCTTGAAATAGGAAGAAAAAGTCATTTGAATAATATGTTTGTTTTATTATTATAAGACAAATATATATCTTAGCACTCCCCAGTATTTTTACTCCTTCGTTTCTTTGTTTAGGCTATGGTTTAGAAGTCAAAATCCTCTTCACAGGTACAATCTTAACTGTATAAATCCCTTAATTTCTCCCCTCCTCCAAGTTCTCATTTTCAACATCAGAAACAGAAAGACATCACTCATCTCTTACCAAGAGTTTCAAGGTTTTTTTTTTTTTTTTTTTTTTGCATGTACTCTTAGGAATATAAGCTTTTCCTTGACCACAGTTGAAAAAGAATTTTTTCCACTGGGGCATAGACCACATTAGGTCTCGTGGATCTAAGAGACAAAATAGGAAGTGAATTCCATTACCAAGGAAAGGGTTCACACTCTTAGCCCTTGTTCCTTTAGTGAAGACAGGAAGTCCTTCTTTAAAAAGTGTGGTTCTTAGTCCCAGTCCTCCTCAGCAATATTTGGACCTAAGGGGAGGGTAGAAATTCCTAATCATTGGACCACTCCTGTGTTTGAACTCAAGGTCCTCTTCAGTAAAAGCAGGTGATATCCCTCCAGGTGTGGCTGCTGAGAGTCCTAGACCCAGCTTTGTTCAATAACTTTTGGACCTAAAGGGAAAGAGTTTCTTGCTGATGAAGCACAGAGTTCAGTGACCTGTTCCTTGTTTTTTCTGGAAAAATTAGAGGATGGCATTGAGACTACCTGTCCTATCTAATTGTGGGGCACAGCTGCCAAAAAATTTAGTCTTAACTTTGGTCAGTGTTTCATGCTTAGCCTCTTTGCCATCTAAGTGGTTCAATTATAAGCAGTGTAGGAGAAGGGAAGAAGAGAGAATAGAAATACCTTGGAGGCACAGGGCACTAAGGGATTTAAGAAATATCTGTGGAATAGAAGAGCTGTTCTCTGAACATCAGCCTAGGGTAGAAGACAATAATGCAGTCAAGTGATTGACTACAATGATTGCTGTACTGATTGGGAATTTAAGTGGTGTTTTTATGGGATTCTTCAAGGAGATTTCCCCATCACATGGGTTCAGGTAAAGGGAATATTCCATGTTTTAATGTGGACCATCTTGATATTGATTACTCTTAACCAAGAAACAGGGTAGAAGATGGTGACTTACTGGAGGTACATAGCCAGGGGAGGCCAAGTTGTAGGGGTTCAGCAAGCTTGCTGGATTTCCTCAGCAAATTAAAATGGCCTTACAAGTCAGAATTACACAATAGAGTCTTAAAAAACACCAGAAAACCACATAGCAATGCATGTTTTCACTATAACCCAAGACTTCATCTTCATTATCAAAGCTTGACAGGTTATTTAAAGCACTGTCACTTCCCTACTCCCAATAGGATCATAGATCTAGTTAGAAGGGATATTAGAGGCTATCTGGTTAAGCTTTTTTTTTTTTTTTTTCAATCGAGGAAACTGAGGCTAAGGAAAATGATCCCATATGAATCATCAGAAGTGATTTGGGTTGTCCAATTTGATCAATCGTTAGAAATACTGTAGAGGGCATTCTTGGTCATTGACAGATTGGACCAAATGGCCTTTGTCTTTTTCAACACTGAAAACTTATGATTTTGGAATATTTAACTTCTTCTTTGTTTTGTTTTTTTTTTGTTGTTGTTGTTGTTCGTTTGTTTTTTTCCTTTTGCTTTTGCTTTTGCTGAGGCAATTGAGGTTAAGTGACTTGCCCAAGGTCACACAGCTAGGGAATGTTAAGTGTCTGAGACCAAATTTGAAATCCTCCTGACTTCAGGGATGGTGCTCTATCCACTACGCCACCTAACGGCGCCAGATATTTAATTTCTTCATGTTATCTGAGAAATGTTTTATGGTAGGGGAAAAAGCTATTTAGCTATTTAACATACACAGTATGTAATTCAAGCTGGACAACTAACTACTAACAAAATATTTCTAAGCAAGAATTCATAGATCTGCTTTAAGAACTAGGTAAAATTTGAAATTAGCAGTATCCATCAAAGTTTTCACAGAAATAGATTGCTTTAAGTATTTAATAATATTTTTCTTAAGGTTAACAAGTCCTCCTGCACCTTTATTTAGAGAATTCTTTACTCATAGATAACATAAAAACAAATTTCAACTTTTTCCAAGTTCTGATTCAGATTTATTCAAATCACATCAATAATTAAAATTTGTAAATCAGGTTAACAAACATTTAATAAATATTTATTATTGACACAAAGTTGGAAAAGGCTTTTCACCAAAAGTCATAACCAAGTGATAAAATATTATGGAAACTCAAAATTTTACCAAGTCTTGAGCTCTTGCATTAAAGGAGATAATATCTACATTGATAAAATCACAGCTCTTTTGACATATTGAATTACAGAATAAAATAAATTATTAGAGGATACTATGAATGATACAAATAATACAACTTATGATTCAACAGTTCAAATTAGGAAAATTTTGTTCTTTTCATTTGGAATTCTTTTATAATTAGTCAAGTTGTATGTTTCCTTTTAATCATCTTTCTAGCCTCATTGTACATTATTTTCTGCTTTCCCCCTAAATCTATCCAGACAGATCTTCTCTTTATTACCTTATGTCCTATCACTGCCTCTCTAGCAGTTCCCCTATGGCAAGAACACACTCCTTATCTTTATCTCATAGAATCCCTATTCATTCAAGATTTGGCTCAAATACCTCCCATAGGAAATCTTTCTTTTTCTTTTTATCTGCTAGTGTCCTTTCAGGGTTTTACTGGCAAATGTTTTAAGTGACTAAAAAAAAATAATGCTCAGACATACTTTTAAGTTTTATCTGTATTATTAAATTTTCTCCATCAGTTAAGTCTGTGTAATTAACAAAACAGTAAATCAAACTGTGATTTGTGTCATATGCAGATTTCTAATGTGTAAATGCTCACACTGAAAATTTGACATTTGGAGGTGACTTTCTTCTCAAACTACCTAACATTGAACTATTTTGTATTTATATTTATTCCATTTATACATATATCTAATAAACACTTTACATTTTTTGTATTTGTTGATCCTTTTTTCAATTTTATTTTTTATTCATTTTCAGCATCATGGAAAAATCAAGAAAGCTAGTTTTATGAAAAAACACGAAAAGGTATTTACATTTTCATTATTTTCATTTAAAAAAAAAACTTGCTGTGTACATTTCTTTTAGGTTTGTGTATTTCAAATGAAGTGATGGGCCTAGAAAGTTTTCTAAAACCTTACTCCAGTACCTTCTTTTGGAATGTAAGTGATTTTGAGTTTTTTAAGGCTTCACCAGAAGAACTCTGATTCTGTCAGGTGCTTCCAAGATAGAAATATTTTGTTTGTGTTCGCATACACATTGCAAATCTCTTGTATCAGGACCATTCTACTTAAGCACAGGGAGATTCTTCACCAGAAAGATGTCTACATAAAACTTTTTGGCCATGGCAACTCATTAAACTTTAGATTATGGAAAGTTTGAATCTTGCTAGGTAGTACCTCAAGATGGTGTACCCAGCTATCTTCCTGGTCTCTTGGATTGTCCCGTGACATCACAGAATATAAATTACTTTTGTACCTCAAATTATAGGGTTAGGAGTAAAAAAACGAGACCAAATAGACCACATATAACTGGTGATCAAAGTATCAGGTAGAGAGAGAAAGAAAACCATACCATATAAATAACATTTATGTTTTCATTTTGATATTAAAAGTATGTTTTATGCTAAAGTTTGGCTTTCTACATAAAATCAGATCACATTTCTGAATGTACAAAACTTTTTAATTACATTTAAAGGAATAGAAAAAATATGAGAATTTTTTGTAATTAAACATTACTAAAAGTACTTTAATAATAATATTCAAGAAAGCTAAAAATAAAAATTCTGAATAGGAAAGTATACATATAACAAAAAAATTATTCAAAGTATGATCATTTGCCCTATTACTCTCTTTTTTTTGTTTCAAAAATGTGGTGTCAACAAAATATAAATATTTTGAGTGCTTTTTACTAACTTCAAAGAACCCTAATTGTCTCCAGGTACAAACTGATGTGTTATAGGTTCAGTTCACTCTCCCATTTGCAAGTTCAGTTGTTGGAATCTATGTTTGGTGTGCTATCATATTTTGTGCATGGCCTGAACTCAAGGAGCTTGCAGTCTGAGGGAGATAACATGCATATATGATGTAAACATGATACATTGGAGACAAGTCTACAGAGAGAAGACACTGGAATTAAGGGAGACCAGGAAGAACTTCTTGTGGAAGGTTGGATTTTAGCTGAGATTGCAAGGAAGCATGATGGTAGAGATGAAAAAGAACATTTCAGACTAAGGTAACAGCCAGTGGGGATGCAAAGCAGCAAGGTAGCACTGTCATAAGAGAGCAGCATGTATGGGTGGAAAGAAGTGTAAGGTACAAGAAGACTGAAAAAGGAAGGAGAGGGGCCAAGCCAAGAAGGATTATGAATGTTCAACTGGGTGTTTGATTTGATCCCTAAGATAGTAAGAAGTCACTGGGATTTATTAAATCTTCCAGCGAGGAATGCCTTGGTTAGTTCTCCTTTTTAGGAACATGAGTGTCAACTGAGCAGAAGGTAGCCTGGAGTGGGGAGAGAGCAAGCAGGGAGACCAGCTAACAGATTATTGGCACTAATTCAGGCATAACTGATGAGGGCACCAGGGGAGTGATCATATAGGAAGGTAGAAAGGGACACATCCAGAAATCTTGCAAAGGTAAAATCAGCACCAGCAACTATTAGAGATAGGGAGTGAGGACTTGAAGAGACATCCAGGTGGTGTGCCTGGGAGCATGGTGATGTCTTTGACTACAATAAGGAAGTTAGAAAGACAGAAGGTTTGGGGGGGATAGATGATGAATCAAAAAGGGAAATGTAAAACTGGAGGCTAGCAGTGGGGCTAGGACCAAGTAAGTGCATTTGAGAATCATCCACGTAGAGATGATTATTGAATCCATGCTGCTAATGAAGATCATAAGATCTTTTTCAATTTACTAGAATCAGAGTTTATATCCCGGGTTGGATATTACTTCTGTACTATAATGAAGCCTTTGTCAAGAAGTAATGTTAAAGAATTGTGAAGTTAGATGACTCAGTGGATAATGTGCTTTGCCTGAAGTCAGGAAGACTCATCTTCCAGGCCTCAGACACTAACTGGCTCTTGGGCAGGTCATTTTACCCCTATTTGCCTCAGTTTCCTCATCTGTAAAATGAGCTGGTAAAGGAACTGGCAGCAAACTATTCCAGTACCTTTGTCAAGAAAACCCCAAATGGGGTCATGATGAGTTGGACACGACTGAGCAGTAATGTTAAAGATCATTTAAGTCTGGTTGAGTCATTTTTCAAATAAGGAAACAGATCTGGAGAAGAGAAATGTGTTACCCTATAGTATGTTTGAATTAGGATTCAAATTCAGGTCCTCCTACTCCAAATCTTTCTTATTTCTTACTTTCTAAAAATACTGATTTTTACAAAAATTATTTCCTTATTACTGATAAATGTATTTGGTAAAAGCTCATTGAGCACTAATCATAGTTCATTTTAAATTTATCTTTCTCTCAAAGTGGTATATGATGAAATTTGTATGTCATTTTACTTGTAAATAAGTAGTTTTTTAGGCCTTGGCTCAAGATTTTTACAAATCTGCCATCTCCATGTTTTTAACCTGACAGCATCTCCCACATAGATCATAAAATATTTATTATAATTTACTTTAGGTGAGCCATTCCTAAGCTGTTAACTGATATCTGAGAATGATATGATAACCCCTGATATTTATCATAATTAAATTTTAAGAGTAGTGAGGAAAAGCAACTTGTTTTTCTGTCAGTATACCAGTATTAAAAGAGGAAATAGAAGGAAATCCAGAAAATGTTAAATGAAAATATTTTTTAAAAATCTTGACCATGAAGTCTTGCAGAGTTTTGACTTACAGTCCTCAGTCAAATTTGTTAGAGATTTTAGGTTGAATAGTTTTCAAAGTTTTCCTTCAGGGAATATGTAAAGTGTAAATATATTGATTTTAGAATATTGCAGTGCAATAAATAAGGGTGCTCAGTTTCTAGGAAAAATCTATTTAATTGATCTCTTTTTTACAGACTAGCAATCATCTTCTTGGACCAAAGCCATTTCCTCTGGACAGATTGTTAGCAATATTATACAGTATCGTAGACAGCAGAGTTGCTCCAACTGCAAATATCTTCTCCCAAGTGAGTATAGATTTTGTATTATCTTATTTTTTCCATCATCTTTTGGGAGCTCCTCAAAATGTTCCACTATATCTGATAAAAATCACACTTTAAAAAATGTATGATGTTAATTAATGTGAAAGAAGAAAGTGTTTTATGTGTATTTTTAAAAATTAACTGCTTCGCAATAGTTTAGTTTTTGGTCTAGATTCTTGGTAGAATGCTATAATCTAATTTGTCCATCCAGTAAACACTTATTAAGTGCTTACTATACCAGGAACTGTGCCAAGTTCTGAAGATACAATTAATAAAAAGAAAAATAGTCCCTCTCATCAAGTAGCTTATAATCTAAAGTGGAGAGACAAAATACAAAAGGAGGCAGGAATTGGGAGGTATCTTATTTTGTATAACTGAATCCAGGCAACCCAGGTAAGGGAGAATATGCAAAGTGGAGTTTCACATTTTTTTCATTGTAGTGCAAAGAACACTCTGGGATATATACATTGGGAATTTTTTTGGTTTTATTTTGAGAACATAGTGCAAATGCTTGCTGTTAGATATTCTATTGTTGAAGAAAATATAGTTTGATTTTAATTGAGATCATTAGAAAAATAAGATTTTCTTTTTTTGTCAGTATCTCAGAGTTAAGTAAAGAAGTCAAAATTCAGGAAAAGTTAGTAATGTTTAGAGAAAAATTATAAGCATAGATAATCAGGCTAATTGTTGGTCTTTAGGCTTGATTAATTTTCCATTTTTTACCTGATGAAACGACTTATAAAATTTAAATAATTAAAATCAGAAATAATGCCCATATTTAAGATCAGAAATTATAAGATCATAGAGCTGGACTTGGAAGGCATAGATCTGAAATTTAGAAGCCATCTAATTTTCATTTTACAAATGTTTAATTAGTAATTTTCAAAGATAAAGGTTAGTTAGCAATTTTAAAAGGTAAAATTTGAATCGAGGTTCTCTGACTGCAGAGATTTCCACTGCCCCCCCATTATATAAATCATTGACATTTCAATTTGATCAATTAATAATTTGATTAATAAGCATTCTTTAAAAGATTACTAAGTGCTAGACTTTAGGCACTGTGTTAAGCTTTATGAATTCAAATACCAGCAAATATAGCCCTTCTGCCCTCAAGGAGATGATGTGAGAGAAAATGTACAAACAACTATTGGCAAATGATAGAGGTGACTCTACAGGGATGGCAGTAGTTAAGTTGAGCTGGTCTTCTTGTAGAAAGTAGGATTTTAATTGAGACTTGAAGGAAGCCAGAAAGTAGAGATGATGGAGAGCATCTGATGAATATTCAGAGCTGGGATAGGGAATGCCATGTGTTTGTGAACATCCAGAAGGCCAGTATCCCTAGATCATAGAATACATTGAAAGGAATAAAATATGTAGGATTGGAATGGTAGGAAAGATTCAGGTTTTAAAGGGCTTTAATGCTATACTGAGCTTTTTAAATGTGATTCCAGAGGTAATAGGGAGCTACTGGATTTTATTAAATAGAGGGGTGGCTTGATCAGACCCTACACATGAGGAAGATCACTTTGATATCAAAGTGGAGGAGGTTGGGCTGCAGTGAGGTAAGACTCAAGGCAGGGAAATTATTTTTTCTGTCACATTATTTGAGGAAAGTGAGACTCTATTTCCATAGTACTCAAAGAAACTATTGAACGTTGTTTTGCTTAATTAAAGTTGATATTAGGAAGTCAGCTATTATCAAAATTTTTAGTTAATGTCTGTTTCAAAAATAATTCACTAGGTGGCAGCAGTTCTATAAAAATAAAGAATATATGTGCCAGAACAAGTAGGGCTGTGGAAAAAAAAATTTTTTTTCAAGTGACCTTCATTTTAAGAAGGAATATTAATATCATAGACTGGTCACTTTTGCATATGATTTCCACTCTCCCCCTCCCCTCCAAAAAACCCCCCACAACTTTTTAGCTTTCACTTATTGAAAGGATCCAATCAGAAATTTGATTTCACTTATGCTACTGGAATAAGAATTACAGATATGTAACAAATTTTAGTTAACCAGAACTAAAAAATGGAGGTGAAAACAGCTTCAGAGATTTAAGTTGTTTATGATTACAATCAGAACTCCAAACCAAGTGTCCTTTTGCTGAAGTTCTTTTTGATAGACATATATTTCCTATCACATATTTGTGTTATAATTTTGTAATCCCCATGTTCAATTATGATACATGAGGTCATGACCCACAATTTAAGCTGGGTCATAAGGCAAATCATCTTCCCCCTTTTGCTGGTTGTACCTCCTGCCTGGAATTCCCTCTTTACCTTCTCAAAAAATCCCTCACTTTCTTCAAGAAAGAGTTCAAATATCACTTTCAACATGAAGCCTTTGCTTTCTAACCATGTGTATTTGTTCTCTATTTATTTTGTTTGTAGCATCTCTGGTATACAATGCAAACTTCTTAAAGAGTAGAGATTGTTTGGTTCTTTGTCTTTATTTACCTGGTGACTCACATATAGCAGGTCCTTGATAAAGACTTGTTGATTCAGAAAGTGGTGCTGCTGGTTGACACTGTCTTCTTAGTAGTAAAAGGCCTGAGAGTGATTAGCATATATATGCCTGTCTACTTTCCAATGTCAAAAGAGACTATTAAGCAAAAAGTAGAAAACAAAAGAAGCAAATTACAAGTTCAGAAATAAATTCAGAAATCATTTGAAAATGCTTTAGAGATTTTCTTAGCTTAGACTTAGATGATTATGGCTATTAGCAGTGAGTATACTTAGTTTATGTGTACTTCCTAATCCCTTGAAAGTTCAATATGAATGGAGAATGCACCTGTGATTTCACATCAAGATACTCTATTTTCCTAGTCAAGAACTAGATTTCCCTTTGTAGGTCAATACTTTTTCTGAGTTGTCTCAGGAGCCTGTAAGATGAAGTAGTTTTTTCAGGATCATACAGCAGCTGTTCAGAAGTATGATTTGAATTCTAGTTCTTTTGATTGCTTGGTCAGCTAATTATCCATTATTCATGGCAGCCTTTCTTTGAAGAGAATGAATACCTACTAGTTAAAAATAATAATTTAATTGTTTGGACACTAGATGGCAGCATTGTTACAGGAAATATTTAAAACCACTCATTTTCTCATTACTAATCCTTGTTCATAAAATCTGTTCTATTTAGAAAAATGCCATATTTGACTTAGAAAATATAGTTTGAGGAAAGAACATTGACATTGCTATAAATGATCTTTCATGGTATTCATTTCTTATGCGAAAAAAAATTTTAAAACACAGAACAAAAGCTGGATTCTCTATTCCACATGTTAAATGTATTCTCCATCTTAAAGTAAATTATACACATTTTTTAAACGTACAGCAATAATAATTTTGTTTCCTCTAATTCACATAAATATGTTTTAAAAATCACTACCTTGAGAAAAGGTAGAGTAGTGAATTTTTTTTAAAAATTGGTTTTAAATCTGCTTTTTAATGATATACTTAATATATGACATATTAAGTCATAATTTAGTGAATTATCTGCTTTGGGGCTTTATTTTACATTCTTTATCCTCAATTTTTTTTTTCAGTTTTCACCACCCCCTTTAATTATTTTTCTATGTCTCAAATTTAATATTTAATTTTCCCCCAATTATATGTAAAAATAATTTCAACATTTCCCTTTTTTTCAAATTTTGAGTTTCAAATTCTTTCTCTCCCTCCCCAACTCATTGAAAAGGCAAGCAATTTGACATGTGCCCTGAATTTTTAGACATTTCAATATGAAATTCACATAGAAATTCTCTTGTTTTTAAAGTTTCTTCAGTAAGTAAGGAGATTTTGATTTTTTTGTTAATTTTTAAATTTACTAAACTTATTTGTTTTTAAACATTTGTACGTTTGGGCTACAATTAAAAGATTTACTTTATCAACAATTGTTAATACTAGTCATTTAAAAAAAAAAGTAAAAATGAATCTTTCCTCCTTGTTTTCCTTAATAGTTAACAAGGCTTTAATTCTTGGAGTTGTTTTTTCTTCTTTTCCTCTCACAAAATGTAAACTATATAAATTAAATATTCCATAAGTGTTATTTACCGTAATTACCTTATAGTTTGTCTCTTTGCATTTTTTCCCCTTGTGGAAAATGATGAATGAATATTTTGAAATGATAGTATATTTAGATAAACAAAAATAAATTATTTTTTTAGTGCTTTTCTATGCCTAAGTTAACATTTTGAATATATATGTATATATTATGTAGGTATTAGTTTAAACTCCATATTTAAAGTTTTTATTTCAATCCATTTAAATTGCTTCATGAATAATCAATGCTACTTTTCCCTACCAATGCAATATTATTATATGTAGCCTTGGGAAACATTCTTAAAAATTCAGAAATAGAAATTCATGATATTGAATCTATTGAAAAATAAATTATGGCCTAAATACCACAGAACCATCAATGTAAAAAAATAAAATAATCACTTTTTTTCTTTCTGATATTTATTTATAATGAAATTAGGAACATATAACAATACTTTAGGGTACAGTTATAAATTGATATGCCATATTCATTTAGCCATTTCTCAACAAATAAGTATCTAATTTATTTCTATTTTTGGTGGGTTTTAATAGTAGCTTCCTTCTACCCCTTTCATTAACCAGAGTATGCACATTTTTCTTAGTTATTATATAATTCTGTATTGATTTCTAAAGAGGTTAAACGAATTCACAGTTGTAACAATAGTGAAACAGTCTATCTATTTTATCATAGCCACACAAGCACTGGATTTTATTGTCTTATGTCATCTTTAACAATTTGATGGGTATTAGGTGGAATCTCAGTTATTTTTATTTGCATTTCCTTGCTTATCAAAACTTTTGAGAATTTTTAAAAAAATGTAATTTTTGTTCAAGCTTATATTTTTTCTTTTTTGAGACATAAGCTTTTCCTGCCCTTTCACCACTTACATGTAATGATATAGTTCTTTTACATACTAGTATTTGTGTAAGATACATTTTGGATGTCAGTTTTTTTCATAGTTATTTGCTTCTTAAGATATGTTTTCCCAGTTTCTGTAAGTAATGCACTGTGTTTTTCTGTATAAAGGATTGGAGAGCAACTAATCATATGAAAATGAATCCAGCTAGCACTAAAAGTGATGGAGTTTTTTTTTTTTCTTAGTTAATCATTATGTATTCCCTTCAGTTATGCAATTTAAAAAACATACCTGTCTCTTCTAGGTAATACTTGTCCATTTTTCCCCTATAAGTTTACTAGAGTAACCACCCAATTTCTAGGGACTTTTGCTTGCTTTCTTTTGTCAAAGCAATATGTGTTTGTTATCCCTTGTTTCCACTTCATGATGAATGCCCATCCTTTCAATTGTATATTTCATTGATGATATCCTTTATTCTAGTTCTCTAGAGTAGCTCCTTGTTTGTAACATATTTTAGCTCGTTCATACATAGCATGTGCCTTTCTGTTGTCCTATAAAATTCTTCTTTCTGATTCTTTAAAAACTGGTAATCTAGAATTTATAGCCGTATAAAATAATAGGAAGACTTTTGATTTTTAAAAGATAGACTTACATTTCAGGGAAAAGTTATAGGTAATTAAAAGAATTTTTTTTTTAAATTTCCCAAAGTCCAACTCATTTTTTCCTTTCCATTTAACACTGGATTCAGCTTAATGTCTATTTGAAATGTGTGTGTTTGTGTGTACATATATTGTGGGCAAGGTCTTTATGATGTCCATCTATTTGTATATCTCAGTCTAGAAAGTAGGCATTCTTCATCCTCTTGAGTTTCCCTGTGTGAATGTTGAAACCATATTTTTTGAGTGGTTATTGATTTTAGCCATGAGATTCCTTTTTGTTTTGATGTGACCAGATCAATATTATCTGTAAATTGAAACTTTAAGAGGATGTCACCATCTCTTCACTCTTATCTTTTCCATGACAATAAGAAGATGCCTTTGCCAAACACACAAATTGGTTTAATTTTTCATCTGCTGGTAATGATCACTGATAAGGTGACCTTGTTGTTTTTGTATATGCACATGCACATATGTTTGTATGGACATATGGAATCTTAACATCACTTGTATGTATATACAGAAATATGTGCACATATAAAATATATGCTCACAAATCTTATAAGATTACATATATATTCCTATGATTTCAGTGTTACAGAGAAATTTCTATATGAGAAATCCTTCCACTTATACCAATCAACAATTCATCATGCATATATATTCCACATATATTCTTGTGTGTGTGTGTGTATGTACATATATGGAATCATACCTGATTTAATATCTGCATGGATGATTTTTTGTTAAAAGAGACCCATTAAAGCATTATTTCGCTGTCTGTACATTTTTATATTTAAAAATCAGCTGTATAGCATCTTGGATTGTCTATATCTTTTAGGCAGTTATATGAATATGAAGATATGGTATATACCTTAGATTATTACTTTCAGAATCCTGCTTTTTCCTTCCATTATGCCCTAAAATTATGAGTATAATGTATATTCCCTTAGAATTTATTTATTTATTTGGTAAATCTTTATAGTTTGATCATAGTGTATTAAGGTGATTTTTCTGAAGGTGCCCTGTAAATTCTATTGCTTTGTAATTTGTGTCTTATTAAATCCAAGAAATTTTCTTTGGAAAATAGTAGTTATTTTTTTTTTTTTTTTTTTTTTTGCTCAAGGTTTTGGGTAAGCTAGAGATTCTTGGATCACTTCACCCTTAATCTTCTCATTCCATTTTCTTTGAGTGTATTTATCTTTTTGTAATTTTTTCCATTGATTGTCTCTTTATCTTGTGCTGCATTTTCTGTCACTTCAGATATGGCTTCCAGCAAATTTTACTTAATTTTGATTTTGTTTCTTTATTCCTATTTTCCAATATGGTTCTACATTACTGATATTATATAACAATTTGTCTTTTTCTGTTTTGAATGGTAATCAGCTTTTTATTTCACAGATCTGATCTTCCTTCAATGAACATCACATTGCTCATTTTAATTTTTATTATGTAAATTCATGTATCTTGTGTTAGATTCAGTTTTAATTCTTGGTGTATTGTTGTTGAAGTTAATTTGTTATGTTTTTTTCTTCTGATGACTTCTTCCTGACCTTTTGGTGAAGTGGTAGAGAGCCTGGAGTCAGAAAGACTTCCAAGCTTTACACATTTAATAGTTGTGTTTTCCTGAGCAAGTCACTTAATCTTAGTATCTCCATCTGTGTTTGGAGTAATAATAGTACTCTTACAGGATTATTATGATGATCAGATAGAATAATAATTGTAAAGCATTAAGCACAGTGCCTGGCACATAGTAAGCATCATATAAATGTTAGCTTTGATTATGATTTTACTCTTTTGCTTATTCATTTCCTTGTTTGTCTGTCTGTCTCTCTCTCTCTGTCTCTTTTGTTAACTGAGAGGCTCTTTTCTTTTTTCTAGATTGTATTGAGACCTTTAACTTTTAGTGTCATAATTATTTCTTGATATACCCTGGCTCATTAAACTCTTCTTTGTAAGGAAGAAAAACAATTAAGCTTAAGAGAAATAAATCTCTCTCATCAAAATCATGTAACTTAGGCAATGTGATTTAGTGGATAGAAGGCTAATGTTAGAGTCAGGAAGGACCTGGATGAAAGGCCTGCTTCTGATATTTATGATCTAGGCAAGTCACTTAACTTATCAGTATCTAGGAAGTTTTTGAGGATAATATCTGATAGATAAATTGCTGATTTTTATCAGTGGAAAGATTTTCCACACAGGAATTACACTGCATCATTGAAATTATAGATCTGGAGCATGAGGAGGGTGACTCAATGCATTTTTTTAAAAATTTGATTGCACATTGTATATATTTATGGCTCAATTTTTTGATGGTTCAAAAGGTAACTAAATTTCATGAAATAAAAAGAAATTGTTCTCAAAATTATAATCCCAAGCAACATTGTTGTGAGAATCAAGTGAAACTACATATCAAAACCTGGGTAAATTTTAAAATTCTCAACAATATAGCATTGTGTGTTATGCTCATGTGAACTGATTTGCACCTAAATGTTGTATTAACATGTTTATTGAATTGAATTATCATAGCTTCAGCTTGGAAAAAGCTTTTACCCTACACCAATCCCACAATATTTAATATCATTTTAAAGTAATATGGCTATCATTAGTCTTTTTCCCTGGGGATCTTTAGATTTCTATTAGAACTCAGGATTAAAATATATTCACATACATAAACACACATATAGTATAGTATTTCCAAAATACTCAACCAAAAATTTGCTTCTTTTAAATATGTAAATCTCAGAAGGACATGACATTTTCCAGTCATTTCCAGTCATCATTTAAAAAATTTAAAAGGACCTTATTTAATACCTTCTTAACTGATGAGTAGATCAGAATGAGTGCTACTTGATAAAGACACATTGTCTCTTCAGTATGTAAAGAGTATCACCAAAACAATGCCTTGCAATGGTGCAGTAAATTAAATTCCTAAATGTCTTTCACTACAACTGGTTTTGCTGTATATTACTGTGCTACCACTAGCACAATCCTATAGTCCAGTCTCAGATAAAGTGCCTGTTTCCATGGTTTTTAAAAATTATTTTAGAATGCTTTATGAAGAGTACAAAGAATTGACTTGTATCCCTACGTGGTACCTCTGTTTTATGTAATACTTGAAATGCTAATTGTCAATTATTACTACAGATCATTTAGCATTACCATTTATTTTATCCCTTTAGCTGGAAAAAAAAAGCTTTGTAGGTTTTTTTGTTTGTTTGTTTGTTTATTTGTTTTAAAGAATATTTGTGCCTATTTTTATAGCCTTTTCTGAATTTGGTGTTAAGATCCTTCAGGTCTAGCAGCTTCCCCTTAGTGATGATGATAATGCATCAAGGCTTTTCTCCAAAGTTGTTTTTTGCTTGAGTCTAGAAAATGGACCCATAACTCAAAGGTGACATGTAAGATAATGCCTTAGGGATGAAAAAAAAAAGTTACATAAATTATGCTTTCAGCTTCACTATAACAATACAGTGTCAGTAACTATTCTTTCCCTTAGGCAGTGTTTTATAGCTGCTACTCTCAAAACCAAGGATTGTTTCTAATAAATATACTAAATATATTGTTCACATATATAAATATACATTCATAACTTTATGGGAAATGTATTCAATGGTAGTAAATTTTCTCTTACTTGGCACATTTTATCTTGAAAGCATAAGGAAGAGTTTAAAAATAAGAGGTTTGATAGTACTAAAATGGTGATGGGTTCTACAGATATTTAAATGTAAAAATGCAATGTAAGCCATTGCAGTAAATATAACCTTAAACATTAAACTGTTTACATGATTAAATAATATATACTGGAAAATCAATAACTAAAGGAAGATATAAGTAAAAAATTCTGTATTGAAAATATAGAATACATTTTATTTTAAGACAACTTTCCCAGATTTAAAAAATAAGTTTTGCTACATAAATGAGTTTAGTTATCTAGAAAGTTCCAGATAGCTTAGTTATAGTACTTTATATCTATCAGGGTGAGATCAATTTGAAAAACAATAAGGATTTTAAATTATAATGAATACAATATGTTGAAATTTAATAGGGAAAGAACAAAAATTATAAAAAGAAGTTCTGAAGAGTCACTTTTTTCTTTACCATTTTAAATTGCTATGCCAAAAAAAGCTGTAATAAAATCTTAAAGTTTTATGTACAGTATTTTTTGTTCTATACACTGAAATGCTAATGTTTGATGATTAAATTCACATTAAAATAAAATTTTTGTTAAAAAATTTAGTAAGTATAAATGTCTATGACTGGTTCAAAATAATTCACTGAATTAGTATAAAATAGGGAGATATAACTAAAATAATTGTTAACACTTTTTTAAAGCATACTTTAAGGTTTCAAAAGTATTTCCCTCTTAACTATACTGTGAAGAATCTACAGATGTGGAAACAGCTTAACAGTTAAGTGACTTGCTTATGATTACGTGGCACATAAATATCAACAGCAGAATTCAGATACAAAGCTCTTGACTCCAAGTCTATGAATCATTCTTTTCATTACACCATCCTGACTGAAACAGCCATTTAGTGAAAGTGTATAAGCTAAATATGGGTCAGTAGTGTTGCAGAGTATGCAAAAAAGCTAATGCAATTCTGTGGGGAGAGAGGCAAATATGATTAATCCAAGCCTATGATTTCATTAGTTTAGGGGGACCCATACTACAACTAGATAGTCTTTAAAAATAATAATAATAGCTTTTTATTTTTCAAAATACATGCAAAGATAGTTTTCAACCATTCACCCTTTTAAAACCTTGTGTTCCAGATTTTTCTTTCTCCCTTCCTACTTCCCCCTTCCCCTAGACAGCATAAGTTAAACATATTTCCACGTTTATCATGCTGCACGAGAAAAATCAGGTCAAAAAGGGAAGAAAAAAAAAAGAGAGAAAGAAAAAAAAAATAACAAAATGTGAAAATACTATGTTGTGATCCACATTCAGTCCTTAATAGCCCTGTCCTTGTATGCAGATGGCTCTCCATCACAAGTCTATTGGAATTGGAATTGGCCTTAATCACCTGACTGTTAAAAAGAGCCAAGTTCATCACAGTTGATCATTACGTAATCTGGTTGTGTAACTATATAATCTTAATGAATTGTTACAGGTAAATGAGGGTTCCATTTCTTGTCTGTGGTCACACATCTAATATGTGTCAGGAGCAGAATTTGAGCCTGGGGCTTTAAAGGCCAGCCTTCTGTCTGTTACTATACTTTCCTTATTACAGTCTTTCTTTGTATAATGTTCAAAGCAAAAAAGGGTCCATGAGTTGCATTAAGTATTACATGTGAATAGATCTTAAGTTGTCCACATTTTGGCAGATACCTTGACAAGATAGAGCACATCAAAGCAAGGTAACAAGGGTGTGACAAGAGGTGGAAATCATGTGTGAGAATTTGTTAAGCTGGAAGAAGGGAACATTTGGAGAAAGGGGACGATATCTGTGTGGTCTTTTAGTATTCGAAGGCTTGTTGTATGAAAAAGTAATGAGCTTTTATTCTTATTGTCCCCAAAACGAAGAATTGTGACCAATGGGAAGAAATTACACAGGGGCACATATTGGTTTAATGCAAGGGAAAAAATTTCTTATAGAAGAGGAAAATTCTAAAGTAGAATATGCTATAGCATAAGGTAGTGGTTTCCATTTCACTGGATGTATTTCTAGTGAATGCATCAGATAACTGACCATTTGTCAAAGATCTTGTGGCAAGATAGACTGGATGACCTCCAGCTGCCCCCTTTTAGCTCTAGGATTCTATGAATTTCAAGAGATTATATGATTTTGGTGTTTGTAGACAGTGACAGTTCTATAGACAGATGTTTGTGGACAAAATAGTAAATTCCTATTGTCCAGCTTCCAAATTTCAGTCAGTTAATGAATTTTAACAAGCAGTTAATGAACTGGTAAGTGTAATTTTAAGGTCTAGAAATTTTTTAGGTTCCTTAGTATCCAATTCAGGAATTTATCTTTTCCTCCTTTTATGCCTTCTACTCCTAACCCTTTCTTATACCCCTTACTGCAGAAAGTTAGCTTATGGTCAGTTGTCTAATGGGAAGAAAGTGTTATTTGTTAATTCTGCCAGATTTATTGAAATATTTTTGGCACATTTTTTAGTCTTTTCAATATTCTGAGCTTATGGTTAAGATAATATTAGTTTACAGTAACAAAGCACTTAAAAACATGTGTGTATGTAATTGTTTCCAAAGCATTTGGAAAGTTTCACATTTCTGTGATATAGGGATAAAGATTATTGATTCTTTTACCGATGAGGGGAAAATGTGGCTCAAAAAAAGTTAAGTAACAGATAAAACTCTCAGAGCTAGCAAGCAGAGGAACTGTCATGTGAATCTAGATCTTCTGATTCTAAATCTGGTATTCTCTGTTTTGACAAAAATCAAGATATATTTGATACAGGGAGAGATTTACTCTTGAGAAGATAGGCTGGGCTGTTTTAGTGACCTAAAGGGAACTTTACAGAACAATTAGACAGGCCAGTAATTTAAAACATATGATGGATTTATGGTATAAAACACTTAAACTATTGTTTGAATATTGTTTGAAATACTTAAGATTTTTATTGGTCTTATTGTTTACTTTTAACATTACACAAGTGGAAATATGTAGCTTAAAGTGACACCCAAAGTAGGATCACAAAGGGGTAGGAAGGTACAACATGGTCAGCCATTTCATTGCAAAAGCACAAGAAAGACATCAGCAAGAACAGGAGGGCTGTCTGCTGTCTGTGTACTGTTTGTGAAATTCAAAGTGCTCAAACTCTTCCAAACCCCAGATCATTATTGAGATTCCCTCTGTGAATTTGGCTTGTATGCCTCTTTCACCTGAATTAAAGGCTAACTTCTTGATGGCACATTGGACCCTGTAAAGGTAAAGGTCCTAAGAGATGCCAAGTTAGATTAATCACAGGGTCATAACATTGTCTTGGTTGTTGGTTCCACTTGAATCCCCCAAATCCGGGAACTTCTGCAGGACTTCTTCATGACAAAATGCTCAACAAAAGTGTGACTTCTGTTGCCTATGGTGTAAATGTTCCAGGATGCCATCATGTCTGGAGATAAATCTGAGAATGTGTAGAATTTGTTGCTGTGAGACGTAACTCCTCTTTCCCTTGGAAATGAAACTGCTGGTGGAGTTAAGACAGTTCTGATGAAACGTAATACCACCAAGGAGATGTAGGCCTTTTAGCACCTTCTTGGACAGCCAACCAGGTGTACATATTCAGGTTTTTGAAAGTGAAATAACAATGACAAAAGGTAACAACCTGCTTGCCAAGTTTGAATTCACAGGATTCTCCCTCCCCCCAATATGTTTTTCATATTGAAGTAATATTTGACATTGATGCAAATGACATTCACAGTGTTTCTATTGTGGATAAAAGCACAGGCAAGGAGAATAAGATCACCATCACCAATGACAAAAGATGGTTTTAGCAAAGAAGACATTGACTGTATGTTCCAAGAGGCTAAGAAATATAAGGCTGAAGTTGAGAAGCAGAGAGACAAAGTGTCTTTCAAGAATTCTCTTGAGTCTTATGTTTTCAATATGAAAGCTACTGTAGAAGATGAAAAACTGCAAGGCATAATCAGTGATAAGACAACAGAAAATCCTTGACAAATGTAATAAAATAATCAGTTGCCTGGATAAGAACCAGATTGCCAAGAAGGAGAATTTGAGCATGAGCAGAATTAGAAAAGGTCTGTAACCCCATTAGTACTAAGCTGTACCAAAGTGCAGGGTCATGCCAGGAGCTTGCTTGGTGGATTCCCAGGGTGTGAAGCAGTCTCATCTGGAGGTGTTTCTGGTTCCACCATTGAAAATGTCAACTTGACTGGATCAGAAGAAAGAAAATACCCCACAGTTTTCCAAAAATTGTAGTCAAATCTGTGGCCAAAGCAGTAGTAGTTTAGAAATTCATCCTTGCTATTCATCTTCAAATTTTCTGATCATTTTTAATCCACGTGGAAAAGACCTGGACATCTTTTTCTCCCGACTTCTCAACTAACCATCACCCTAGGGCCACTCTGTATTCTTGTGCATGTTTGTAGGTAGAAAAGAAAGAACCAATAGATGGAGAAAACTGAGGATCAGGGATAGGATGGAACCAAAGGTAGAAGGAAAGAAATTAACAATGATAAACAAGAGAGACCATCTTTTCTTTCAAAGCTTTATGAAAGGTGGAGCTAGGTAAAGAGATTAAGAAGTTTCAAATAAAATAGGGAGAAAGACCAGGGAAGACATGAGTGTGATAAGTCTTTTAGGTATGAGAGCAGATGAATGAGGATGAGGATGGAAACAGAGATGAAGAAGAAAACAGCCCAGGTATTGATCCATTTTATAAAAGAAGAAGTGACTCTGAAATTGGCAATGACAACAAGCATTTTAACAGATAGGATATATGCATATGGACGCACATGCAAGTGAATTGGATTTGAATGGAGGAGGGCTGTACAAGGGCCTTTCTCCTTTGGATCCATCTGAGTCAGTGACCAGATAAAGGTCAGGATGATTAGAAATGGCCCTCCAAGGGGAATATAAGGAAGAAAGGAGAAATGATCTTCCAGAAAAAGTAGGGATTGACAGGGAACAGTGGGCAAGGTCATATAATGGAGGCCACTAATCTGAGCAAGAATTGACCCACACTTTATTCCTCTGTTCTTTTTCATCATTTGGTATAGATTAGTTGAGAAGACTAAACTATGGCTAAAGAAACCTCTGGACCTAGGGAGCCTTATGGCCTTTTCACCATCCCTTTCTGACAGTCCTAGTGAGGAACCAAAGTTTTGGCAGAAGTCTGGACTGCATTGATGTTAGCAGTAGCTTCTCCCTTCTCTCTGTGGAGGGCCCTCACTTACTTGGACCTCTATAGTGATGAAGGGCTGAGAGGAGCATGATTATTGATTAATGCAGTTAGCTTTTGTTAGTGAAAGATGTAACTTCTACTTTGACTTATGCTTACCAGCATAAGCCATGGCCTAAGAATGACTGAGGCTGGAACCATCACCCATCCTGCTTCTGTTATGTGTTGATGAATTAAGTACTCTCTGAACTCACCATAACAGTGACCCCTATTTACATGTTTTTTTTTTGTTTTGTTTTGTTTTGTTTTGTTTTTCCCCCACCTCCCTCCACTCCCAGTTGTGATAAATCTGTACAGATAAATATGATACTGTCAGATGCTGAAATTAGATCAGGTGTAGTTCTCTTTGGATTATATGGATTTATATAGAATGTTACATTTTATTTAAATCATTTAACATTGGAATTTTGTACATATTTCAAAGCTTAGTATATGGGTTAGTGTACAAGGTTATGAGGACAATTTTAATTTAATATACTAATATGAAAATACAAAAATGAGTGTGTAAAAAATTAATTACAGTTGAAAATTGATTTGCTTCTGTTAACAGAAGGAACATCATTTATTAGTCCAGGAGCAGGTTCACACTGTGTTTACGACAAGCATTTCCAGCTGAAGCTTGTTAGTGATTGCCTCTCAGATTAAGGGGGGAAAATCCTCACTGTGGTACATGAACTCCTATTGTTTAGAGATAACTAATCAGCTCATCCCCGACTTAGATGAGAACAAAGAACATAATAGTACATCTGGTATATGTTAATAGAGCAAAGATTAATTAAGCAAATATTGCATAGCCCCATTTAAACATTAAATATCTAAAATTATTCTCCATATAAGAGGAGTTTTGATTTATTTATTAATGCTTGAATAATGACTTCAGGGTCAGTTTTCACAGAAACAATGTTTTGTTTGTAGTAAGTTTTTTTAAATAAAATGCATGTAATTAATATAACATAAATCCTATATCCAGGAAAAGAATGAGAAAAAATTGTTCTTCAAGTAAAAATAATAACTTCTTTTCAGAAAATTACAAGGAAATATGACAGAAAAAAAATGGAATGAAAGAGAATGAAATTGAGGATATATATATTTTACTTCTAGTTTAGGCCTGCTTCTAGATTCCTACTTTGCACAAGATCATCCACCCCCCTGTGTTGCTTTTCAGTTATTTGAATTGGAAGCAGCTTGGCATAGATTAATAGGCAAAGGCAGCTGTGGAAAAGTGTTCACTCCCTTAAAATTTGAAAATTATTGACAAAAGAATAAATCTTCAAAGGATAAAAATACTAAAGAAAAAATATAATGGAGCTGCAGTGAAATTGGAAAATTTACATTTCTTTCTGATGATCCCAGCTCTTCAATAATAGGCACAAAATGTTTAGTATTTATACTTTTTGTTTGTTGGTAATTTGTCCTCTAATGGTTCAGTTATTGAAGTATTTTTAGTATTTGTGCTAAAATTTCAGAAATTTTTCTTACCTCATTACTTGTGAATAAAAAACAGTTTATTGTTAGTTTTTGTTTTAAAGTATGACTTTTTAAATTCTCAAAAAAATTCTTCAATTTAGAAGTCAGAAAGGTTTTTTTAATGACTTAAAATTCAAAGTTTAAAAGATCCTTTAAAAATAAAAATAAAAACTTTTTATGTTTCTAATAAATATCCACAATATATGGAATTGGCAATAATATATGACCAAGAGTGAGTTCCTAACAGGTGTGATCAAAAGAAATGAACAGTTTTCAAAAGAGATGCAGATGAGCAACCATCACATAAACTACAGATCATTACTAAGAGAAATGAAAATTAAACCTCAAGGTTCTATCAGTTTGGTAAAGATGATAAAATATGGAAGTAGTTGATAAGGGAGAGGTTGTGGGGAAATAGACATTGACTCACTGTTGCTGGAGCTGTAATTTGATCCAGTAATCTTGGAAAACAATTTGGAAGAGAAAATTACTAAACTGTTCACAGCTTTTTTTTTTTTTTTTCTTTTTGCTGAGGCAATTGGGGTTAAGTGACTTGCCCAGGGTCACACAGCTAGGGAATGTTCACAGCTTTTGATCCATGAATCCCACTACACACACACACACACACACACACACACACACACACACACACACACAGTCTCTTTTTTTCCCTAATACTTTTAGTGTTAGCAAGGCACTTGAAACAAAGTAGGCATCCATCAGTTGGTAAATGACTCGACACATTTTGGCATAGTCACAGAATGGAATTCAGAAAAATATGAGATTGCTTGTTTGTCTAATGCAGAATTAGGAAAACAGTATGCATAATGGCTACAATAAATAAATGAAAATAACAGTAAAAGGCAATCAGAGTTTCAGTCTAGGTCCCAGAGAACAGACAATGAAACACACTTCATTCATTCTGGTATAGAATGGTGCATACTCAGTTGCTGTTAATTTGTCAGTCCTTCATGTTTAATTTTTTCTTTGTTATTAAAGGATTTGTCTTAAAATGACTAAATCTGAAGTTCTATGATTAATTATGTAATTCAAATGTGACAAAAGTTGATGTGAGATTTTAAGTGCTACTAAAATTCTACTTTTGTCAGTCTCTGCATCAAAAAATATATCTCTACTTAGAAGAAGTAATTTGCCCCAGATTTGAAGACATTTGTAATATAATCTTTGAACTCTGATCTATCTCTACACAATACCTGTCTAGCTGTCTGATACTTAATTGAACTCTAGTTTTTTTCAAGTAATCTCTCTATAAATCATCTCAAACAAGATGACCAGTTTTCAACTTAAATTCAATATGATGAAGTTTAAATTATGTGTTTCCCTCCATGATTCTTCTTTGCAATAGCTTCCCCATTACAGAGGCATCTGTCTCTCTCTCTCCCCCTTCCCATTCTGTTCTATGTCTCTAAATAACATGTACAACTAAACTAAGTTTACCAAGTATATTAAAAGAACATATTACTCACCACATCATATCAGGCTCTCCAAATAAGGTCTCCAAGTATGAATTTGCCATTGTATTCAAGGATCAAATTCCCTAGTTCTCTGCTTTTTCGTACTTTCTCTATCAATCAGTTCTCTAGATATTTTTGTAGTGTTTTTTTGTCTGTTCACTTAGACCATTCTTTAGACCTTTCTAGTCTCTTGTTTCTGCAGGTATATGTAACAGACTGAAATATTTATTGAGACAGGTAACCTAGTAACATTAAAAATAGTATAATATACTAACATTAAAAGAAATGAAAGATAAAGGTACTGAGCACTGGAATAAAAATGTGTCTAAAGCACAGAATAGTCAGGGCCTTTGAAGAAGACTATTAGATAAGGCTAACTCAATAGCACAAGAGAGTAATTATTCCTAAAGCTAGGGTTCTAGGACATGGATTGTTGTTTACCACTCCCTTAAGGATAATATCATCATAATCTCAGCCTACCAACAATTTTCCATTGTGTCTCCATTTTGAAATTCTGTTGTTATAGATTCTAGTCTTTCTTTTTTTGCTTTTTTTTTTTTTTTTGCTTTTTTTGCTGAGGCATTTGAGGTTAAATGGCTTGCCCAGGGTCACACAGCTATGTTAAAGGTCTGAGACTAGATTTGAACTCAGGTCTTCTTGACTTCAGGGCTGGTGCTCTATCCACTGCACCACCTAGCTGCCCCTAGATTCTATTCTTTCTTCTCTGGCAAAAGTATACAAAAAAACATTTTCCTTCTTCCTAATACCTTACTATGATATTAAGAAAGAAAGATTGCTTAATTTGGTCAGAGAACCTGGCTTTGATTTCACACTCTGCCAATTAATACCTGTTACCTTGAACAAATCACAAGCCCTTTGGATCTGTTTCCTTGCCTGTAAAATGAACAGGTTTGACTAAATGGCTTCTGAAATTCTTCTAGCTCCAAATCTGTGATTCCTTAATCCTTTCCCCCATTCTGACCCCTCAGAAATACTATGTTGTGGGTCTTGAGGGGACTGCAGAGAGATGCATGGGTTTAATATAAAGCCTAACTCATCCCTTAGAAAAATAATTGCAGTTCTATAACTACCATTAGGACCTTGAAAAAGATTCTTTCTACTTTTTAAAAAATTACATGTCTAATTCATTTATCTGTTTTTCCTTTTACTGATAGAACTATTTAGAAGTATGACTCCTCTCCCAACTCTCCGCCCCCCCCCTTCCCCCCCCCCCCCCCCGCCCAAGGCTGCTTCAGTTGCATTTTAGAAGTTTTGGTATATTATTTTATTGGCATCATTTTCTTGAATGAAATTCTCTGTTTTTGTGGTTTCCTCTTTGACCTATATTCTTTATTATCCATTTAAATTTGAATCTTATTAATGATATATGTATCATTTCTGCTTTTCTGCATTTGTTTGTGAGGTTTTATTTATATGCCCTAACAGTTTTTGTAAAAGTTCCATGCAAAATTAAAAAAATATGTCTACTCCCTTTGATTTCCATTCAGAATTACCAGAGACCAATTGTATCTAATTTTTTCTAAAATTCTTTTTAGATCCTTAAAATCTTTCTTGTTTATCTTTTTGTTAGATTTATCTAGATCTAAAAGGGACATATTATGGTTCCTATCTATTGTAAGTTTGTTTTGTTTTTTTTTTTGTCCCTGTAATTCATTTAGCTTTTCTATTAAGTCGTTAGTTGCTAGAGCATTAGGTATCTTCTCTTTGTTCCCTTGCTCCATTATAAAGAAAAACAAGGTGGTGAAAGATAAAGAATAATATAATCACTAATTATCTATAAAAGATCCTATCCTCTTTACTCAGCTAAGAACCAGTTTTTCTTTCCTTTTATATCTGCTCTTAGAATATGAAATTTGTTTGGCTTTTGATTATCCTTCTCAACCCAACCTTTTTCTTTGTGTGCATGTCTGTGGGAATGTGTATACCCTCCTTTGTTCATTTCAAATTGAAGTAAGGTTTTTGAGATAGTTATCCCCTCTCTTCCTACATTCTCTCCCTACATTTAAAAAAAAAATACTCTTTTGATATACTTATATTTTAAGAATCCTTTATCTTTTTTCTTTTTGAATATTATATTCATACCACTGCTCTGGAGGATTTGTCATCTATATGAAGTTTAAGGTCTTTTTTTCCTAGCATTCAAGGCTTTCCACATGTGCACCATTTTTCTTCTCTGGCCTTCTCATGTTATTTGTTTCTATGTAGTCTCAGTTCATCTAAACTGGATTACAGCTATACACATTCTACATTTTCTTTTTAAATCTTTTTTCTTATTCTTCTTTGCAACGAATATTACTACCATTAGGACCTTGAAAAAGTTTCTTTCTACTTTTTTAAAAATTACATGTCTAATTCATTTATCTGTTTTTCCTTTTATTGATAGAACTATTTAGAAATATGACTCCTTTCCCAACCCAATCCCCCCCCCAAGACTGCTTCAGTTACATTTTACAAGTTTTCGTATATTATTTTATTGGCATCATTTTCTCTCCAGTGAGTTGCTGCACATCTTTTAAAGGCATATTTTTTTTCCTACAAGATTTTGTTGATGTCTCACTTTCCCTTCTACCTTTTATTTTTGTAATGATCTTTCTATTTAAGTAATAGTTATACATGCCATATGCCCCTTACTAATTGTAAGGTCTATGAAGGCATAGTGTGTGACTTTTTTAAACTTGATAATTCAGTAAGTAACAATGCCTTAAAGTGTTTAATGTTTGTTCATTTGGACTGATAACCACATACTACATCTCTCTAGAATTTGCTTTCCCAACCTCTTGCTAGGTATATGGAACCTTAGCATTTTGGATAGATACATTTCCTACATTTCATTCACTCTTTATATTTTATTGTCTTATCCTAACCTGCTAGATGTAAACCTGGAGAAAGTTTTCCTTTGAAGTTCCTAGGCAACCTTCCTGAAACAGCATAGATTTGTTAAGAATAAATCATAATTTGGGGGTAGCTAGGTGGCACAGTGGATAGAGCACCAGCCTTGAAATCAGGAGGACCTGAATTCAAATATGACCTCAGACACCTAATACTTCCTAGCTTGTGATCCTGGGCAAGTCATTTAACCCCAGCAATAAATGAATGAATAAATTAATTAATTAATTAATTTTTTTATGCCATAAACATGGTGTACCTAAAATTACTTTTCTTGGTCTATCATGTTATTGGTTATTCACTTTTGAGTAAATAGGCACTTGACATTTCTTCCAAAAAAAATGGTTAGAAACAGTTAGAAAAATGTATTTATTGTTTCTACAACTTTGGTCATTTTTATAACTAATTTTAAACTTTGACATTAAATTTATTCTAAGAGTTTATTTGCCTATATGTATACATTTGAATAGATAAAAATAATGTACACAGTAATTGGGAGTACTGACAATTTATTCTGATTAGAATTCCATACATGTTCATTTTATTATATTTGTACAATATATATTGTGACATGCCCAGGGATTCATATTTGAGGGGAAAAAAATGCTTTCCTGATTTCACTTCATCTTTCTTTGCTTTGTGAATAGCTGTTTTCATGCCTTGCACTAAAAGGAAAGTAAAATCTACAAAGGAAAAGTCCAGTGAAAAGAATGCATATGTAAAGTAAAAATGCAAATTTCATTCAAGAAAAATTGGCAGGGGAATAGAGTGAAGATAGCAGTAAGTTTATCACATATTAGCTGTTACATATTTTCATGAAATTATTTGTAGTGTTTAGCTATTCTGTGAATTTCAATAATTAATATCTTAGTTATAAAATTGATTTATGAAGTTTTTTGAAGTAGATACTAAACTTAGCTATATTAAATGGCAATTTTAATTAAAATTGAATTTTAATTTCTATGCTACAGTTCTCATAAATGCACTCATCAAAATTTTCTCATATTCTTGATTCTATGGTAAACATTTTTGGCCTCAACTTAATGGAGTTCAGAGGCCACATTAAATCAAAAATGGCATTTTAAAAAATCAGTTTTACATGGGAAATGAAATAAAAAGAATTTCTGAGGAACAAAATCAAAATAGAGAACAAAAAGTTAGCAACAAAATGAAACAAAAAAAATCAAGTCATCTTGTTCATGTTTAGTTTATTGCACTGTTTAAAGGTAAAAGATAACTTTGGACTAGTACTTAAAATTATCTTAGAAATAAAAGTGATCATCATAATTTCATTATTTTAGTTTACTCATTGGTTTCTGATCTTATTCAGTGAAGTCAACATTGTATCACATTTTAAATATGCTTTAAATATTTCCTATCCTATGTACAATAGGTAGTGCTCATTTAGGGAATACTATTCAGCAACACAGAGCTGTAAAGTAATCATACTCATTTTCCAAATCTCTGGTGATAACTGAATTTGTGGACCAGGTTCTTCTTAAAATTAAATTTTATCCTCAGATAAAAAAGTTAATTCAATAATCTAAATTTTCCATAATGCCTAACTAGGTGAATTTTACTTTTTGCATTTAATGCAAGGTCATGGAAACATATTAAAATGCCCTGTTGTATTTGAAGAATAACATTTTTTTCTAAAATACTTCATGTTTTTATGCTTATTCATCTAACAATTGACTCATTTTAAAACAATGAAATGATTATAAATTATCATTAGGTATTCAGTGTGTTCTGCTCTAATTTAAAGTCATATGGTATTAAATAAGGCCAGATTTAAAGGGGGAAAGCTTAAAAAAATTTGATATTAATGTATCATATATTAATATTTTGTTATTATTATAATGTTGGGGCCTTTTTTCCCCAAGTAAACTGAAAACATTCACAAATACAGATCTTCAAAATATCACTGTAAAGTTGATGAAAAGCAAATTTTATTCCTATGTTGTTGATTTAAATAAAAGGATTTAGTTTGAAAATAGGTAGAGAAAACTAATAAAGAGGAAAGAGAACTTTCATATTAAAAGAGCAATAGGGAAAAGAATAAGAGAAATAATTACCTTAAACTATAATTTTAAAATAAAAATGAACATGGTCACCTGATTTTTTTTTTGTTTTATGATGATGCTTTTTTGATTTTACATCACATTCATTTTTGAATATATCAATTTCCCCAACCCAGTTTAAAAAAAAACAAAACAAAACAAAAAAACAATTCTGTAAAACCAACTAGATACATGCCCACAGTTATTGGCTTTTGTAATGACTAAAGGAAATGGTTGATTTTTGCATTATCTCCTTTAGAACCACACCACTTACATTGATGATTTCTTTGTGTTTATTGTTTTCTTGCTGCTTATTCTGGACTGTATCTGTTCATAGAACTTTTCTCACACTTCTCTTAAGTCTTCAGTTTGCCATTTTTTATTATGTGTATATTATGTCATTATGTGTGTATCAAGAATAGGAGTCAGGGGGGGCGGAGCCAAGATGGCGAACTGCAGACAGCTTTCTCTGTGAACTCCTTTGGGACCTTCCCTCAAACCCAGACAAAGTGAGCCTTCGAACTGGTTTGTGAGTGAAGGCTCCACCAAACATTTGGACTACAATGCATTTCTATCAAAAATCTACCTGGAAAGAACTCCGGAGAAGGTTAGCCTCAGGGGAAATCGGCTGCTGGTTGCGATCAGACTCCAGCAGGGGCGGAAGTCAGGGCTGCGATAGAGGGCCGGATTTAAGGCACCCAGGAAGCCCCTGGGAGACGCCTGGGCCACTTTGCTCTGCTTGCAGGCAGGTGCTTTGGCAGATCTGCCTTTGGAAAAGGGTGGATCGAGAGAAACTGAAAACGTGGTCTAGCCCCACCAGCCTCAGACTGGAAGTCAACTCGGCAAACTGCCCCAGGGCAAATACAAATCGTTGCAGTTTTCTCTGTTTTTGACTAATATCCCAACTTTAAACCATGAGCAAGAAGCAGAAGAGAGCTCTCACCATAGAAAGCTTTTACGGAGAAAAAATAGAACAGTCCCCAGATCCTGACATTATGAAAAAAATCCCAGATGAAGCCACAAAGGCAGACTTAAGTTGGTCTCCCTTTCAGAAGGCTTACCTGGATGATTGCATTAAGAATCTCAAAAGAGAGCTAGAAGAAGAATGGGGAAATAAATTGAGATCAGGGCAACAGAAATATCAAAAACTGGAAAATAGGACTGGTGAATTGGAAAAAGAAAACAGTTCATTGAAAAACAAAATTGGTGAATTGGAAAAAATCACCAACTCACTGGAAAATAAAAATGGTGAACTGAAAAACAAAATTGGTGAATTGGAAAAAGACAACAATTCACTGAAAAATAAAACTGGCAAAATGGAAAAAGAATGCATTGAATCAAGAAACTCAATTGGCCAGCTACAAAAGGAGCTAAAAAAGATAACTGAAGGAAATAATACTTTAAAAATTAAAATTGAACAAATAGAAGTAAATGACTCAATAAGACTTCAAGAATCAGTTAAACAAAAACAAAAAAATGAAAAAATAGAAGAAAATATGAAATATCTCCTAGGAAAAACAACTGACTTGGAAAACAGATCCAGGAGAGAC
>JAJPUD010000101.1:296736-389635 GCA_023553655.1 Myrmecobius fasciatus | reverse complement strand
AGGACTATCGCACCAAGGAAAAGATATTGTAAGCAGCTAGAAAGAAAGAGTTCAAATACAGAGGAACTGTCATTAGAATTACACAGGATCTGTCAGCTTCCACTTTAAAGGATCGAAGGGCCTGGAACCAGATATTCCGAAAGGCAAAAGAACTTGGATTACAGCCAAGAATAAGTTATCCAGCTAGAATGAGCATCATCTTCCAGAGAAGAAGATGGTCATTCAATGATACAGGAGAATTTCACCTATTTCTAATGAAAAGACCTGATCTGAACAAAAAATTTGACCTCCAAGTAGAGAACTCAAGAGAAGCATAAAAAGGTAAAAAGGAAGACTCTTGAGAACTATATTTCTATTATAGGTATCCTTTAAAGAATGGCAGTATAATTTGATTTTTCTTTGATAATAATGGAAAAGAAATTAGAGGTGGAAGGGATACCATACTGAAAAAGAAAAAGGGGGGAGGGGGAAAAGGAGGCAAAATAAAGTAAAAATAAAGGAGGTAAAATAAGGCAAAATCTCATAAAGAGACATAGAAGATCTAATATAATTGAAGGAAAGAAGGGAGGACGATGAGTATTGTGTAAATCTTACTCTCATTAGATTGGACTCTAAGAGAGTATATCAGACACATTTGGCTTCAAAGAAAGGCCTGACCCTCCTTGTGGGAAGGTAGGAGGGAGGGGAGAAAAGGAAAGGGATAAAATAATAGAAGGATTAGGGGAAAGGTATAAAGGGGAGGGAGGGACTCTAAAGGGAGGAGGATTATTGGTGGGAGGTGGTCATCAAGAGCAAAGTACTGGAGAGGGGGGAAGGGAGAGAGGGGAAAGGGAAGAGAAAATCATAACTCTGGGTAAATAAGATGGCAGGGAATACAGATATAGTTATTTTAACTGTGAATGTGAATGGGATGAACTCTCCAATAAAACAGAAGCGGGTAGCAGACTGGATTAAAAGCCAGAATCCTACAATATGTTGTTTACAAGAAACACATCTAAAACATAGAGATACATACAGAGTGAAGGTAAAGGGCTGGAGCAGAATCTTCTATGCTTCAGGTGAACAAAGAAAGGCAGGGGTAGCAATCCTTATCTCGGATCAAGTAAAAACAAAAATAGATCTAATTAAAAGAGATAAGGAAGGAAACTACATTTTACTAAAGGGTTCCATAGACAATAAAGCAGTATCAATACTTAACATATATGCTTAGATAAATCAAATTCCAAAATAAATAAGAAAGAAGTTAGGGAGGTTAACAAAAGGCTAGAAAAGTTAGGTATGATAGATCTCTGGAGGAAATTGAATGGTGATAGAAGGGAGTATACTTTTTTCTCAGGGGTTCATGGAACTTATACAAAAATTGATCATGTGTTAGGGCATAAAAACCTCAAAATCAAATGCAGAAAAGCAGAAATAGTAAATGCATCCTTCTCAGATCATGATGCAATAAAACTCACATGTAATATAAGGCCAGGAGAAAATAGACCACAAGTTATTTGGAAATTAAATAAGCTAATCCTGAAGAACGAATGGGTGAAAGAGCAAATTATAGACACAATCGAAAATTTCATCCAGGAGAATGACAACAATGAGACAACATACCAAAATTTGTGGGACACAGCTAAAGCAGTTATAAGGGCTAATTTTATATCTCTAGATGCTTACTTGCGTAAAACAGAGAAAGAGAAGATTAATGAACTGGGCTTACAATTTAAAAAGCTAGAAAAAGACCAAATCAAAAACCCTCAATTAAATACCAAATTGGAAATTCTGAAAATTAAAGGGGAGATCAATAAAATTGAAAATAAGAAAACTATTGAATTAATAAATAAAAGTAAGAGTTGGTTTTATGAAAAAACCAACAAAATAGATAAGCCTTTAGTTAATTTGATTAGAAAAAGGAAAGAGGAAAATCAAATTATTAGTCTCAAAAATGATAAGGGAGAACTTTCCTCCAATGAAGAGGAAATTAGAGTAATAATTAGGAGTTTCTTTGCCCAACTTTATGCCAATAAATTTGATAATGTAAATGAAATGGATGAATATCTACAAAAATATAGATTGCCCAGATTAACAGAAGAGGAAATAAATTATTTAAATAGCCCTATTTCAGAAAAAGAAATAGAGCAAGCTATTAATCAACTCCCTAAGAAAAAATCTCCAGGGCCAGATGGATTTACATGTGAATTTTACCAAACATTCAAAGAACAATTAATCCCAATACTATATAAACTATTTGAAAAAATAGGGAAAGAAGGTGTACTACCAAATTCCTTCTATGACACAGATATGGTGCTGATAGCTAAACCAGGTAGGGAGAAAACTGAGAAAGAAAACTATAGACCCATTTCCCTAATGAATATTGATGCAAAAATTTTAAATAAGATTTTAGCAACAAGATTACAGAAAGTCATCCCCAGGATAATACATCATGACCAAGTAGGATTTATACCAGGAATGCAGGGCTGGTTCAATATTAGGAAAACAATTAGCATAATCAATTATATCAATAACCAAATTAATAAAAACCATATGATTATCTCCATAGATGCAGAAAAAGCCTTTGATAAAATCCAACATCCATTCCTATTAAAAACACTGGAGAGTATAGGAATAAATGGGCTTTTCCTTAAAATGATTAGTAGTATCTACTTAAAACCTTCAGCAAGTATCATATGTAATGGAGTCAAACTAGAACCATTCCCAATAAGATCAGGAGTGAAACAAGGCTGCCCACTGTCACCATTATTATTTAATATTGTCTTAGAAATGTTAGCTTTGGCAGTAAGAGAAGAAAAAGAGATTAAAGGAATTAGAGTAGGTAATGAGGAAACCAAATTATCACTCTTTGCAGATGACATGATGGTATACGTAGAGAACCCTAAAGACTCAACTAAAAAACTACTAGAAATAATTCACAACTTTAGCAAAGTTGCAGGATACAAAATAAATCCACATAAATCATCAGCATTTTTATATATTACCAATAAAGTTCAGCAGCAAGAGATACAAAAAGAAATTCCATTCAAAATAACTGTTGATAGTATAAAATATTTGGGAATTTATCTGCCAAGAGATAGTCAGGAACTATATGAACTAAACTACAAAACACTTTCCACACAAATCAAATCAGACCTAGTCAATTGGAAAAACTTAAAATGCTCATGGGTAGGACGAGCAAATATAATAAAAATGACAATACTACCCAAACTAATTTACTTATTTAGTGCCATACCAATCAAACTCCCAAGAAATTATCTTACAGATCTAGAAAAAATAGTAGCAAAGTTCATTTGGAAAAACAAAAGGTCAAGAATTTCAAGGGGATTAATGAAAAAAAAGGCTGATGATGGAGGACTTGCTATACCAGATCTAAAACTATATTATAAAGCAGCGGTCATCAAAACCATATGGTACTGGCTAAGAAATAGAATAGTCGATCAGTGGAATAGGATAGAATCACAAGACAAACTAGGCAATAACTATAGCAATTTGGTTTTTGATAAACCCAAAGACCCCAGCTTTTGGGATAAGTATTCACTATTTGACAAAAACTGCTGGGAAAACTGGAAACTAGTGTGGAAGAAATTAGGGCTTGACCCACATCTAACACCACATACCAAGATAAGATCTAAATAGGTTCATGATCTGGATATAAAGAGTGATACTATAAGTAAATTAGAGGAATGTAATATAGTTTACCTCTCAGACCTTTGGAGATGGAATAAATTTATGTCCAAAGAAGAACTGGAACTCTTAATTGAAAACCAAATAGATAACTTTGACTATATCAAGTTAAAAAGTTTTGGTACAAACAAAATCAATGCAGACAAGATTAGGAGGGAAGTAATAAACTGGGAAATCATCTTTACATTCAAGGGTTCTGACAAAGGCCTCATTTCTAAAATATATAGAGAATTGACTCAATTTTATAAGAATTCAAGCCATTCTCCAATTCATAAATGGTCAAAGGATATGAACAGACAATTTTCAGAGGATGAAATTAAAACTATTTATAGTCATATGAAAAGGTGCTCCAAATCACTGTTGATCAGAGAAATGCAAATCAAGACAACCCTGAGGTACCACTTCACACCTGTCAGATTGGCTAAAATGACAGGGAAAGTTAATGATGAATGTTGGAGGGGTTGTGGGAGGGCTGGGACACTGATGCATTGTTGGTGGAGCTGTGAACGGATACAGCCATTCTGGAGAACAATTTGGAGCTATGCTCAAAAAGTTATCAAACTGTGCATACCCTTTGACCCAGCAGCATTTCTATTGGGCTTATATCCCAAAGAAATCATAAAGAAAGGAAAAGGCCCCACATGTGCAAGAATGTTTGTGGCAGCCCTTTTTGTAGTGGCTAGGAACTGGAAACTGAATAGATGCCCTTCAATTGGAGAATGGCTGAATAAATTATGGTATATGAATATTATGGAATATTATTGTTCTGTAAGAAATGACCAGCAAGATGATTTCAGAGAGACCTGGAGAGACTTACATGAACTGATGCTGAGTGAAATGAGCAGAACCAGGAGATCATTGTACACGGCAACAACAGTACTATATGACGATTAATTCTGATGGACATGGCTCTCTTCAACAATGATATGTTTCAAACCACCTCCAGTTGTTCACTGAAGAAAGCCATGTACACCCAGAGAGAGGGATGTGAAATGTGGACCACAACATAACATTCTCATACTCCTTGATTGATGTTTGCTTACATTGTGTTTCCTTTATCTGATATATCATTTGTGTAGATAAGATTTTTCTTGCACAACAATGATAAGTTTGGAAATATGTATACATATATTCGATTTGCCAATATTTTAACATAATTAACATGTAGTGGATATCCTGCCATCTAGGGGAGGGATGGGGAAGTTGGGGGGAAAAATTTCTAACGGAAAGCTATGTAAGTGTTATTGTTGAAGAATTACCCACACATATGTTATGCAAATAAAATAAAATTAAAAAAAAAAAAGAATAGGAGTCAGTCCCCCTATTCATGAACTCCTAAATAATTAAATGATTTCCAATTCTTTGCACCCTAAAAAGTACTGCTATTAATATTTTGATTGGCATGGACCTTATCTATTTTTGACCTTCTTAGAATATAGTCCTAAGTGGGATCTCTGGATGAAAGGGTACTTTGCACAAAGGACATTTTAGTTGCTTTTTAAGCACAGCTCCAAAATCCTTTTCAGAATGGATTTATTCATAGTACCACCAACATGTCCCTATTGATGATTACTATTGTTTGACCTCTTTACTAGTTTTTTGGCTCTAAGGCAAAATTTCACAGTCTTATTAGTCTTTCATAAGGCTACTAATATTTTTCATTTCAAAGAATTCATTCAAGAATTGTTTGTTCATATCCTTTGACCACTTCATGTATTGTGGAATGGTTCTTGTTTTCAAACGTTTATATTTGTTTCCTACATTCTTGGCTAGTTTACCCATTTCAGAGACTTAATACAAAGAATTTTTTTCTCAATCAGTGATTTCCCTTATGCTAGCTGCATTGATATTGTTTAACAAGGCTACTTGCCTTGAAAAACAATTTAGTCTAATAAGAGTTAACATTCATATGCTAAAATCTTTTAATTGAGGGACAGTAATATCCTTTTCATTTAATTTTTACTCTATTTAGAGAAATTGTTCAAGGCTCCTGGTTGGTATTGGGTATATACATTCAAATTTTCAGTTACATAGAATTTTTTCTGTGAACTTTGAATTTTTGTGTATATCACACACATACATACATATACACATATGAAAAAACAAAGATATTGACTGAAGTATGGGTTGAACTAGCTGATTACTGAGGAACCTTCTAATGCTAAAAGGGGTTTTTTAAATACCATATACATACATTATCCTAGTGACAAATCCCATAATTGCTTGTTGCAACATTTTTCTGTTAGCATTAAAGTGAAGTATGACTGTTAAGAGAATTGCTGACAATAATATCCAAATTCATCTTTGAGTAGAGTTCTAATTCACTATTGAATTGAGGATTAAGTTGGAGTAAGTGGACAGTAGAAGGTGCCTTGAATGTAGAATTAGAAATATTGTAGTTGGAAGAGTTAGAAATTAGAATGATTGATATCTAAGCCTGTGCCATCTGTTGTTTGTAAAAATTTTTAATTCATTATAGATGTAGTAATTTCATTTGAGATTTAATATTATCAAATCTATAAACAATCCTTATTTTAGTAGGTAGGGTATATAATTCTTTGGGAACATAGGCTTCCCCCTCCCCCCCTCTAAATATTTACTAGCTGTATTATAATAAAGTTTATGAAACATTTTTAAATTTATTTTTTTATCTTTAATTTAAGGTCAGTACAAGTGTACATTCTTAATGTAATAAGTGTTATCTTAAAATTGTGTTTAAGTTTATTTTCATTCATTGTATCATACCTTAATATATTAGAATTGAATTTTTAAAGAACTTTGAAGAAAATCATTTTATCAAATAAACAATTAGCTACCCCCTTAATTTTTTTCTATTTTGTTCAGTTAATATTTTTGCATATACCAATTCCCAACTTAGGACTTATTTATTTGCCCAATTATCACCAAAAGAAAAACTTTATAACTAAGAATGTTGTCATTTGTTTTGAGAATTGGCGGGGCTCGTAAAATTATACTTGAAAAAAATTAGATGCTCAAGCATTCTTATATTTTTGAAACATTCTGTCCTCTACTATCTAATTTTCCAAAATGCCTCATGAGCTCAAAATAGTTTATACTATCTGCAAAATTCTAATTTCTTATTCAAAACTTTCTATTACATTTCATTTTGTTTAAAACAGTGGTGTCGGACTGATAAAGAAATGGATTCTTGCTGACCATATATTGACTTAGAAAACCACAAATTAACATTCTCTATGTTATATTTGTGTATTTAGGGAATAGAGGGGTTAAATATTTCTCAATCACATTTTATTCTGGTTTGTGCTGCACTTAGAAGTGTTAATGTAAAAGACCTTTCCAAATAATGAAAGACCTTTCAATACTTAATTGAATCCATTAATTTATTAATGTACTTCCTCCATTGGTTAGTTTCAATGGAGCCTTCAACCCAGGCTCTCACATTATCTGTGATTCTAGTCCACTACCTCTTATAAATAATCCATAGACAATCTATTCAACTTCCCTGAGGTTTTTCTGTAGGTTGTCATTACTTCTTGTTGTTTGTCCTTCATTCTCTAGGACCATGACATCAGGGAGGTGATGCCATGACAAGTAAACAAATTGGATTTAAGTGAGGGAGGGCTGTGTAGAGTCATCAATTTCACTTTATCCTCTAGAGCCATTTAGGTCAGTCTCCAGATACAGATCAGGATGACTACAGATGGTCCTGGATGCATGGGAGATCACAGAGGGTAAAAAATAGTGTAATGAGTGCTTTCAAAATTTTATCATGAAATACATAAACAAACTGCAGATTTCTTTTGTATGTATTTAGTCTGATCCAGCCTCTCTTCACATTTTATTTTCTTAAGTGCCATTTCCATTTCCTCATATTTGATTCCAAATATGGTGACTCCATTCTCTTTGATGATGAAAATAGATCACTATAGAAACTCTAACAAAGCTATTTATATTTTGTGGCACTTTCTGTTTTCCTTCCAGTTTTTATCTATAAATACTCTGGATAAAATGATTTAGTTGGGTTTCTTATAAAACTTTCTGTAGCATTGTTTCTTTGCTTCTCCCCCAATCCCTCCAACGCAGAGCCAGAAAGTAGGATAGGGTTGTGGGATTTTGTTCTAGGGCTGAAATTTGCCCCAGTGCCAAAAAAGCCTTAATGCAGTATTAGAATTCTTATAAAGAAGAAGGAAGTGGTAGATATAATTGCAAAGCAGAACTAATAAAAAGATGGCAAGAGTCAGGGTAATCTTTCATTTTGAGGTTCTTGTCTCTCTGTTTTCAACTTGCAGTTTCTACTAGCATATTGATATCCCCGCCTTAAGTTTTCCCTTCTCCTGCCATCCTCCAGACAATTGAAAGTGATTTTCCTAAAGCGCAGATCTGACTATATCAATGCTCTAGTCATTTTCAAGTCATTCCAACTTCCCTATGGCCATCTTCCTAAGTCCCATTCCAGTGGAACCTGGAATCTTTTCCTGAGATCATGAACTCTGATATATGATATTTGTATTTCTTTGCCTGAAACCAGTCTTCTCAGGCCAGTGTCTGATGGTTTCCAGATCATGCATTCCTCCACCACACATACACACACCCTTTCTAGCATCCCTTTATGTATTGTCTTTTCCCCATTATATTAAGGAAAATGCAAATTTGTAAAGTGGTCAAAGGTATAAAACAAGACCTTTTGGAAAAATGCTCAAAATGATTAATAATTAAAGAAATAATTAAAGTAGAATAACTCAGGTTCCATCTCCCAACTGTTATAATGACCAAGATAACAAAAAAAGAAAACTGACAATCATTGGAAAGGCTATAAGAAATCAGACAAATTAATATTTTTGGTTTAATAGTGAATTGACCTGGTTAGTCTAGTAAGCAAATTGGAACTGTGTCCCCAAAGTCATTAAATTACATACCCTTTGACCCAGTGAAAGCTCAAAAAAATTTTTATTGATAAAAGAAAAAGACTCTTATATAAAAAATTTTTATAGCAGTACTTTTTCTTGTAATAAAGGATTGAAAACAAAGGGTATGCCTATCAGTTAAGAGTGGCTGAACAAATTATGATATGTGAATAATTGAATATTACTGCGTGACAAAAAGGACAAATTCAGAGAAACCTGGCAAATCTTGCATGTAGTGGTTGGTTGGTTGGTTAATTGTTGTCCTTCATTCCTGAAGAAGACCAAAGTAAAACCTTTATGTTGAAGTCAAAGTATAGTGTGTCCTACTATAGATCAAACCAATACAAGCTCAAAATGCTCTACCACAGGTTAGGGACAAATGGTCTATGTGAACATTTGGAGTGGAAATGTCTCTAAATTTGGACATCTCACATTTCTTTTAGGCTACTACTACATTTCTGCTTTGTTCATAGATCACAGTTTCTTCTTGGATGTGGGCACAAACCTGCTGTATGGTCCTTTGCCACTATCTTCCCATGTCATACAATCAGTTCCAGAATTCTTCAGAGAGACCTTGAAAGTAACCTTGTATTGCTTCTTCTGACTACTGTGTGAATGCCTTCATTACACGAGTTCTCAATAAAACAGTCTTTTAGGCAAACGTACAATTGGTCCTTAAACAACATCATTAGTCCTTTAAAAGTTACGGTCTCTGCAGTTTAACAGCTTGGCAGTTTAGCAGGAAAAGACCTTAGTGTCTGGTACCTTATGTCAGATGATAGAATCTTCCTAAAACAGTTTACATGGAAGCAGTTCGGTTTCCTAGCATGGCATCAGTATACTGTCTGAATTGTACAGGAACACAACACTGAGGTTAGCATAGTGGCACTGAAAACCTACCTTCAGTTTGGTAGGCAGTACTTCTGAGGTGAAGGCTGCTTTCCACCTTTGGTTTCCACCTCATCCAACCAACTCTCACCTGTGACTCCAAAAGGCTGTAACATGCACAGCAGCCACACCCTGGTAAACCTTTTCAGTAAACAGGCTAAACTAGGTTGAAGGTAACCAAAGAATCTCAAATCCTTTGATGAATTAGGGGGGAGTCTACCTCAAGCATATGAAAACTTTCTCTGGTGGAGTGGGCTGATGAGAACAATATATATCAACACCTATGAAGGTGGCAGAGCACTTAGAGCTTGGTTATATATCAAAGATTCCAAGATTATCCACTGCATCCCAAGCCATCATCACTTTGTTTTGCCACTGGACTTAATGCATGAATAAATGTAGATTAAAAATCAGGAAAACAATATATACAATAACCACATTGTAAAGGAAAACAACATGAAAAAATTAAGAACTCTGATGGGTGCAGTCCCTAAAACTAGAAACCTGATAAGAAAACAGGCTTACCCACCTCCTGATAAGGATTAAGATAATTTTGGGCATATATATATATAGATTTGTTTTGCCTGACTGCTTATTTGTTATAAGGATTGCATTTTTCTTTTTTATAGTTGGAGAGAATATTTGAGTGAGAGTTAAGTAGAGAAACTAGGGATAATATTGCCAATGAAGAAAACAAAGTTATTTAAGCATTTTTAAAAATGCACTCAGGAGAACTGAAGGAAGTTCAAAAGGAAACAGACAAATAGCAAAACTTTGAATATGACATGTTTGTTTTTATATTTTTAAAAAGAAAGCAGTATTCAGTAAAGATCTGTATTTTCATGTATATATAATCTTTTTCTGTTCTGCTTTCTATATGGAAATACTCTTATTTTGTTTTTCTTTAAATGGTAGAATAGGTTTTTTTTGTTGTTGTTGTTTTTTTTTTTTCCCAAGAAGGTAAGTTCTTCGAGGGCATGGACTATTTTACTTGCTTATATTTTTGTCCCTAACATTTAGCACATTGTCTAGTGCACAATAAGTGCTTAGTAATCCCCTATTCTAACCAATCTTTCCAGGCTCATGATTACAATCTCCTGCACACTATATATGGAATCTCATTTCCATGCCTTTGAACTGGCTGCTCTCCATGCCTGGACTGTATTTCTTTCTCACTGTCATCTCTTAGAATCCTATTTCTTTCAAAACTCAGCTGAAGCTACCTTCCTAGCTAATATCTCCCCCATTGCCTTATTTTATACACATAAAGACATGTGTGTGCACATATGTGCATTCTCTCCTAATGAAGTATAAGCTCTTTTGAGGACAGGATTTTTTTTTTTTTTTTGTTCTACTCAGAAGTTGACAATGTTTGAGACATAGACGTCATTTAACAAATTATTATTGATTAATTGATAGATGGTGTCTGTGATTTTCTGTTCTAACATTTTGTTCATTTTCCCTAAAAACTGTCTATCAAAATTGATCTATGACCTGCACCAGAATAGTTAGGATTAGATTTTTTTCTCAAAATACCAGAGAATGGTTTATTTCCATGCTATCTCAGTGGATTAATGATCGTTCATTTCTCAAAGAGCTTTTTCCCCCAAACTCAGAAGTTGACAGTGTTTGAGACATAGATATCACTTAACAAAATATTATTAATTGATACATGTTGTCTATGGTTTCTGGTTCTGTTCTAATATTTTGTATATTTTCCCTAAAAACTGTCTATCAAAATTGATCTGTGACCTTATCCCAAATAGTTAGGATTAGATTTTTTTCTCTTGATAAATACCAGAAAATGGTTTATTTCTGTGCCATCTCAGTGGATTAATGAATGTTTCTTTCTCAGAGAGCTTTTAAAACCCAAAGGTTTTTAAAATAAAAACTCCCACTAAAATCCCATTAGTGTCCCTCTACCATATTAAAAATTCTCTTGGATAAAACTTTGATTAAAATATTTGTCTGATAAGCTAGCTACATATACTAGATTTTTTGTTGTTGTTTTTTCTTCCAGGTGATATAAGATGGTTAAAATAATGAAAATACCTGTGCACCCATCTGACCAATCTCACCTTTCTTAACCTCAGAGCTTTATAACAATTTATTTCTACTGTTTCCATTGCAATCCAAATTTACCAGGCAAGGGGAATCTAGAGGCATTTGTGGAGTGTCTGAAGTAAAGGTCCTTATACGCACTTTATTTTATGCTATAAAACTGCATATTAGACACTAGATATTTTGTGGGCCAATTTTAATTGTTTATTCTAGAACAACTCCAGAAAATGTCTGAAGATCAGATACCTCAATTAACATGATATAATAGTGTTGAGTATATCCTGCTTATTCTTTTCAGTTTTCACATTTGCAAATTTTTATTTTCACTTATTTTGTAATTTTCACTTATTTTAAAGCTCACATTATACCTCCTCTTTGCTCTTCCAATATCTTTATTTCTTTTTGGTCAAATGCTATAAAATTATGACCCCAGAGTTTCAATTAAATTCACTTAAATTCACTAGCTATTGTAATAATAACTGTAATTGTAATAATAATTGTAATAATAACTACTTGTAATAAGAAAAAAATATGCTATATTTTACAAGTAGTTAAATTCTCTAACAGGAAACTTCATAAAGCACTTTTAAGACAATGATAGTTGTCCTCAGCGTGCAAGGTGTTTATTTTAAATGTAAACTTATTGAGAACAGGAACTGTGTCGTTTTTGTCTTTGTATCCAGCTCCTAGCACATTGTCTAGCACGTAATAATAGCTGTTTAATAAATATTGATTGATGAAGCAAACAAAAAGTTAACTTCTGGCAGTCATTCTAAAGGATATTAATTCATGAACTTATCAGTAAATGTTCCTTAGTTAAGGATAAGTAGTCCCAGTTCAGTCATTTGTCATAACATATATATCATAAATCTGAGAACACAGTGGGTACAAAGATTTTAAAACATAAGTTTTTTTAGAGGGAAGAGGATGTTTTTTGTTTTTTTTTTTACCAAGAGCCAGAAGTTAAAATAATAGATTAGATTACAAAGGGAAAATAGTCCCAAAAGACACATATACACACACACTCACATGCATAGATATAGATATAAAAGTAGACATAGATATATGTATATGCACATACATACATACATATAGATATACACATAGATATTATTATTGTTATTCTGTCATTTCAGTCCTGTTCAAGTGTTCATGACTCCATTTGAGGTTTTTTCTTTTGCATAAAGATATTGAAGTGGTTTGTCATTCCTTTTCCAGTTCATTTCCAGATGAGGAAGCTGGGACAAACAAGGTTAAGGGACTTGCCCAGGGTCACACAACTAGTATGGATTTGAACCTGGATTTAAACTCAAGTCCTCCTGACTCCAGGCCAGTGCTATATCTGCAGTGCTATTGAGTTGCCCCAAATTTGTTACAAGTCATCTTATATATGCTGTCTTTGTTGTTTGTTCATTCATTCAAATCCAACTCTTTGTGACCTTGTTGACCATAATATCCATGGGCTTTTCTTGGCAAAGACACTGGAGTGGTTTGCTCTTTCCTTCTGCAATGGATTAAGGCAAACAGGTTAGATGACTTGCATAGGGTCACACAGTTAGTAAACATCTGTAGCCGAACTTGAACTCAGGTCTTCCTTATTGCAGGGCCAGCACTTTATACATTGCCCAATGAATTTTTTTTGTTTTTTTTTGTTATTCAGTCATTTCTGACTTGTCTGACTAAATAATTTCATTTGTGGTTTTCTTGGCAAAGATACTGGAATGGTTTTCTGTTTCCTTCTCCAGCTCATTTTATAGATGAGGAAACTGAGGCAAATAGGGTTAAGTGACTGGCTCAAGGTCACACAGCTAGGAAATGTCTGAGGCTGAACTTGAATTTGGCTCTTCTTTGTTGCAGGCCTAATGCTCTATCCACTGTGCCACCTAACTGCCCCAGTATGTTAGATTGTACAGAACTAATTACTTTTTTCTCTTTTCATTTATTTGTCTTTACCAAACATGAACAAGGATTAAACTGTGCATTTTATATTTAGCATCATAGTAACAAAATTGCCCTGTTGGTGCCTCCTTTGGAACATTTTCATATTCTTATGCATATTTTCAGTATTTTAATATTTCTTTTTTCTTTCTTTTATATCCCTTAACTAACTCCCACCTTCTCAGTAGTACTCCCTTTGAACAAATAAGTAAATTTAAATGAAACAAATGATCATGCTGATGATGTCTGAAAATATGTATCTTATTTGCAGTTTTAGTTCATCGCCTCTCTGCTTAGACACAGATGGCATGCTGTCTCCTAAAATCACAACTAGTTACTGCACTGATCATAATTCTATTGTCTTTCTAAGTTGTTCTCTTTACATTTTTTGTTTTTGTGTGTAAATTGCTATCCTGCCTTTACCCCTTCTTATTCTACATCAGTTCATACAAGTCTTCTCAGATTTCTCTGAATCCATCACAGTCAACATTTCATAAAGAAAATCTTACGTAATGTTCATATGCTACAGTTTGTTCAGCTATGCACCAGTTGCTAGGCATCTGCTTTGTTTTCAGTTCTTTACTTGTAGCTGTTACAAACATTTTTGTAGACGTGAGTTCTTTGATCCCTTTGGATAATATACCTTGTGAGTAGTGTTACTGTGTTGAAAAGTATGAAAAAAAGTATTTTCAGTAACTCTTGAGATGTCATTGCAAATTTCTTTCCAGATCAATTGGATCTTTTACAGCTCTATCAACATCATGTCTCTGTACCTGACTTCCCATAGCATTTCCAGTAGTTGCCATTTTCAAATTTGTCATCTTTGTAGTTATGATTGTTGTATTGCCCCTTTATCATGCTCCATACTAAGGGAGTAGAATAAATTCTCTTCCATACTAAAGTTTGAGCAACTTATTCCTTCCTCATCAGGAAGATTGATTCTACCATTCTGTTATTTAAGCAAGTCCTCTATGAGATAAAGGACCTAATTTTGCAATTGGGGCAGAGCCCAAAATTAGAACCTATGTTTTCTGTTACAATTCTGTGGATTTTGTGGGTAGTTAGTAAATACATGTGCAGTGGCCAATTTTGTTCCATTCTCCCCCAAACTCCCTCAAACAAATTCACTAATAAAGCATTGGACATCTGAGTTCTAGTCTGGGCTCTGTATTTAACTATATAATTGTTGGGTATTAAGTGAATTATTTTACCTTATTATAAAATTTTCTCAACTGTAATGTCAGGAGCTGTAGGCTTCCAAATTGTGGCAGTAGCCAGCTAAAGCATAGAACACGTAAAGATTTCTGCTTGTCTTTCATCCTCCCTCTAACTTAGAGATGACCTGCTAAATTCAGAGATATATACAAAGTAATTTTTATACAGGATGACAATAAATGGAAACAAACTTTTGCTATGAAATTGTCAGCTAAGAATGACTCCGTTTCAACTAGTGATCCCATTGGTAAGTAGTCAGTTTTAAGCTTTATCATTGGTTTGTTTCCTACAAACTGTAAGATTGCTTAAGATTTGAAATCTTTCCCTTTTTAAGCCCCATGTTCCCATATTTTTATTGTCTCTTTTACTTATGAATTATCTTGATTAGGAGTTCCTTTTTTCTTTACTGATTTCTGAAAGAGTAGAATGTAAATTTAGGTCTCAGAACAACTTTTTTTTTTTTAATGTTAACATAATTTATGTTGGGGTCTTTGAATTTAACTCCATAAGACTAGTCCTAGGTGGTAATTTTGCATGAATGTGTTTTCTAAATGACATCTAGCTTTCAGACTGCTTTTGGTTACATTGTTGTGTAATATCTGTACACATTTAACTACCAGTAGCAGAGGGCTTTAGACAGGTGTAGGAAACCAAGTTAAATTTGTGTGATGTTTCATGGTATGCTGCTTGTCTGTTACAAATTAATAAAACACCAAAAGAGGATTAACCTAGTATTTATTATATTAAAAGGTGGAGATTCATACTTAGCATTTAGTTTCAAAACACATGTTGCAATATTAAAGAATAGAAATCAAAATATTAATTTCTTTTGAAATTTTAATGTAAACATTTATAATCAGAGTTATTACAATAGAATATTCTTTTCTAATTCTAAAAACTGCTTCAGAATTTACTAAGTATGAAATGCTATGGATATGGAACAATGCAATGACAAATACCTTCTCTTTATCTGCATATTTGTCAGTAAAGTTTTGAAAGCTGGCAAAACAATAACGTTTTTTTTTAAAAACAGTAAAATGATATTGAGAGTACTAACATGTAGGATGTTGTAAGAAGTTAGAATTGAAAAATGTTCCACAGATACAGAGCACTGGAAATGTTATAACACTATATTTTAGTATTTAATCAAGAGTAAAATGAATATCCTAAGAGTCAGCCCTTAAGACACCTATGCCAAGGATAATTCAAAGATTCTGAATATTTGTATTTATATTTTTGGATCTATGCATTGATCATTGATTTTAGCTTTAACCTCAGCTCAAAATTTTTTGTCTTAAAACTTTCACAGAGCAATTTCAAAAATATATCAAATGTATTTGGGGAAAGAAAGTATAATTAGTTAAAATCTAGAATATTATATGTAATTGGGTGTTTATTTTGATAAAATTTACTTTTCATCAGTAATCTCCTGTTACTGACTTAATAAAATAAACATATTTCATAAAATTTGAGGCCTTCCATAATCTTTGAATTGAATCTCCTTTCCGAGCATTATTTCATAGTACAATCTTTTTTGCACTCTTTGTTTTAGCTAGTCTGGACAGTTGCAAAGCGCTTACACAGCACCTGCTATGTAGTAGCTCTTCATCACTGCTTGTTCTCTTCTCTGTTCCCCATCCATTTTTGTTTCTTGACCTTTCCTCTTAGTGTCGTGTCTCTGTTCACACTATTAATAAGTCTTGAAGGGACATCTTTCCCTATTCCTTTTTCCTTGCCTCATTCCTAGCTTTTGCAGTCATCCTCTTCCTTGGCATATCTCAGGTGCCAAGATCTATGATTTCCTTAGTGGGTGTGACCCTTGAATTAAGAATATTTTTTGTGTTTGATAGAGCTTAGCTAGAAATGCTCCAATATGATGATGATTAGTTTTTTCATCCTAAGTTGCTGGTAGATAAAAATGCCTGTTCTAAAAAAGAGCATTTATAATGAAACCATTACTGGGTTAAGAATCAGAAGACCCAAATTGCAGAAAACCATGGCTCTCTCACTAACTTACTGCATGGCCTTAAACAAGTCATTTAATTCCTAAACTTTTATTTCCTTGACTTTAAAATGAAGATGAAAGGGACAGCTAGGTGGTACAGAGGATAGAGCATCAGCCCTGAAGTCAGAAGGACCTGAGTTCAAATATGGTCTCAGACACTTGACACTTCTTAGCTCTGTGACCCTGGGTAAGTCACTTATTACCAATTGCCTTGGCAAATAAATAAAATGAAGAACTAGAGGATTCAAAGTTCCTTCCAGATTTGATGCAGAAAATTTATCTCATCAATATAGAACTAATTTTGAAGGAATACTGCATTGAATCTTACATCAAAACTACCTTCTGCTTCTCTTAAAAATAAGACTTAGTTTTATAACTCTTATATGCTGAATATTTTTGTCTCCCCCTCCTTTAACATATACATTATTAACACAATATTGAAATATTTATAATTTTACAAGATGATTTTAAAAATTTATGTATTATATTTAGATGAGATCTCACTCTGAGCTATCTAAACTTAAGGTATTTTCATTGGAAGTTTTCATGAGCCTCATGCCTATTCTTTCTAGGAGATATAACTTTCTTTCATTGGTAGTCCCTGAATAGAAGGAGCCAGTCCAGCAGCAAGCACCTCTGGCAGAATGATTGCCCAATAATAGTGCACAAGAGTGTAAAAGAGCAGCTGTAATAACCGATTGTTATGCTTCTTCATTGACTGAATAGAGATTTGATAGAGTTTATAAGTCATATTTCCCTTTTATAAAAATAATAAAAAGACAAATTTGAAGTTGTTAAATCAAAATTAAAGTTCAGAGTAGAAAGTAAATTGTTAGAGTCCTAAATTCCTTAAACTAAAATAAGTTGTTTTGCAATAAAATGTTTCAAACCAGTTCCACTTGTTCAGTGATGAAGAAAGCCATATACACCCAGAGAGAGGGATATGAATGTGGACTACAACATAACATTTTCATACTCTCTATTGATGTTTGCTTGCATTATGTTTCCCTTCTCAGATTTTTTTTTCTTGTAGATCTGATTTTTCTTGCACAGCAAGATAACTAAAAATATATATACACATATACAATTTGTCAAGTATTTTAATATAATTAACATGTAGTAGACTTCCTGCCATCTAGGGGAGGGATGGGGGGTCGTGGTGAAAAATTGTAAAGAAAGCTTTCCAAGGGTCAATGCTGAAAAATTACCCATACGTATGTTTTGCAAATAAAAAGCTTTAATAAAATGGAAAAAAAAAGTACTTGAAAATAAAATAAAATAAGTTGTTTTGTTCACTGTTCTTGGACATCTGTAACACATTAGAGCTAGGCTTCTAAGTGAGCAATATTAATTCCCAATTTTAATGAATAGGTTTATGAAATTTTTACCACTTATTTCTTATGCTGAATTGTTTCTTATTGGGCAATTTTGGATGAGATCACTTAGCATATCATCAAAGTTATGTATTCCCACTTCTTTCCTGCTGGTCTGCAGTCTGATAACATTAGGTATAAGTATAGAATGAGCCTGAGCTAATAATAATAAGCCTTTTAGTGCTTGGAGCACCTATCATTTCTGGATTTCAAGATTTAATCCCCTCAATGATGGTCCTATGAGATGGAAGTTTTGTTCTATCACTTGGTTTTAACTTGACAAACTTTAATCTGTCTTTGGTAAATCTAAGCCTTGGGTTATTTTCCTGACTCATTGGACATTATTCAATTTTTAAAGCAACACCAACCCAAGGAAAGGAGAAAGGACAGGTTAGTTAGTTATTGATGCTTTTTTTTCACTCTCCTGCTTATTTCCAGTCCTGAAATCTGAGAGGGAGAGAAAAAAGTCAAAGACCACACATTGTTTGATTCCCAAGGAGTGTAGATTTTTGATCTTTTGCTGTATTTGGATAGGAACTTCAAAAACATTTATGTATTTTGGGAAAGTGTTTTGATTCCTCTTATTTTAAAAGGGCAGTGCTCATACTTCTGAGTCATTAGTGAAACAAAGTATTTCGTTCAGTGGAAAAGAAAATGAGTGTTCCCCAAGGATAAAATCCTTAAAGATGCCTGTCATTATGTTAGTTAAATAGTTCTCTAGATGTATGTCTTATATAAATTTCAAAGCAATTGTATTCTCTTTGTAATTCCCTTTGCAGTTTTAGATTCTTTATTAAAAGATATTTAAAATTATTATATTGGATTGTGAGTAGAAATGATGACATAATGCATCTTTTCATAAACAATTAAACCTTTTATATTTTCTCATTCTAGATTACCTCACTTGTGACCCTTCAGCTGTTAACTTTGGTTAGCCATGATGATCAGCTTGATGGACCAAAATACAAATGCACTGTGTCTTTAGACTTCGTCAGAGCTATTGCAAGGTCAGCCAAAAATAGATTTTAATGTAGTGATCTATAAGTTATATAAGTTGTGTAATAAACTTAAAAGTAATAGTTATTTGTTATTTAAAAGAGAAAGAGTCATTTGACTCCCAGGAATGAAAAAGAACCACTCAAGTAGAAGTCCAAGCCTCTTTGGGAATGTCCTCAGATCTCATAGGACATCCTTTTTTACTTTGACTCTCCTCAGTGTGGGTGAATCTTTATCCATTAGTCTTTAACCACCGAAAGTTTAGTGTATTTGACTTTTGAAAATAGCTAAAAGCTAAGCCATTCAGAACCCTAGTCTAATGAACAAAGTGGGCAGTTAATATGGATAATACTGGTTTAATTGAAAATAATTTTCTTATGTGTGGCTTGCAAATTGGTGCTGAAAATATAGGAATATTTGGCTGATGCCAGCGTCACTGAAATATGTTATAGGTCACAGTTTAAAAAAAAAAAAAGATTACTTCCTTCCACCTTCAGGTTATAAGTGCTGGTACATTTTTTTTTTTTTAATTGTACTCACTTTAAAAATCATTCTTTCTCCGAATTTGTGGTGCTTCACAGTTGACCTCAGTGGACCATACATCTTTTATCACTCAGACCAGTGTTGCAGGTGTACAAAATGACCAGCCAGAGTTAGGGATGTGTAGTTTGTGGGAACACACGCACGCACACACATACACATCCCAATCTATATTTGTATTTGATATATTTTACATATCCAACTTTATTTTTTGGTAGCATTGCACTTAAAAAAGCATAAAAATATACTTCTTGCTCAACTCCCTTTTCATTTCACCATTTTTATATATCTTGCAACTTAATTTATTATTTAGATTTTAAAGTAGTTCAAATTGAAAATCATTGTATAGGAATAGATTAGCTTAGATTTGCATAATTTAAGCTTCATTAATCAATATTTATCAAGTATATGCCTGCCCATAACAGTAAAATTCATTGTACTCTTTATAAAAATGTGATGGGATTTCTACTTTAGAGTCTTCTGACTCTAAGGAATATACCTCAAAAAACAAACAGTTAAATAAGAATGAAATTCTTCAAGGTTTGAAAGCATCATCTTATTGGATCCTCACAAATTCTCTGTGATAGATGTTGTTATTCCCATTTTACAGATGAGTAAACTGAGGAAAGGTTCTATTGTATCTAGCTTTACATAATTCATAAGTGTCAGAGGTAGGATTTGAAACCAGGTTTTCTTACCGTAGGTTCAACACTGTCCATTTTGCCATGCTACCTAAATGTAGATACTTGTCATCAATAGAATCAGACCCTTTTTACTAAACCTTTATTGTTAAGGGACACTTTCTATATCACCTTCTGTATCATCTTCTGTAAACTTCATTGAAATGCAAATATTACTATTAAATAAGTAAAGTAAAATTTATTTTAATTGTTTTCTCCAACTATCTTAGAAGTAGTTTCTCCTTTATTTGAGCAGAGAAAGTAATAATCTTTGTGAAACAAGTTATTCTTCATTCTATAAGCATTTTACATCAGTGGAATAGTAGGAATGTAAAATATTCAATAGAGTGCTACAGAAAAATTAAGCATTAGAGTTGTTTCCTCTTCATTGTCATAGACGCTAACTTGACCAAAGTCATAGTCATTAACTTAAGTATTTTTAATATCTAATCTCTTGGGTTCTTCACAATCTAGCAGTTTTTCCATTATATATATTGCCTGACTGAGCTGGAAATTTTTCTTTGTCTATTTTCTGTGACTCATACATTATTGGGAGTACAGTAGAACTTTTTAGAAAGTTGTTTTTAAAAATTGTGTTAAATCCTAAATCCTGCTCACCTCCTAACTCCTAAAAGGAGTATATTTTCATTGAAATGAATTTTTTTTAAATCTAATTTGGAAATGTTTTTTAATGGCTTCAAAATTTTTGATGACATTTGTTCTGATCATAGAGACTGTTATTGAAAGAGAAAAAACAAAAGCATCACTTGCACCAACCAGGCCTTCAGGTCCAAGCAAGGCTTTGAAGCTTGGAACCAAAGGAAAGAAGTAGACACTTTTTGGACTTTAGCAATGAAGGTGTGATTTGGAAGTCATTAAAGTCCTCTTTGTATTTCCTTTCATTAAGGGTTCTTTTATTTAAACAGTTTTCAAAATTTTTCATAACTAATTAGTGCTCTGGAAAGTGCATTTTTTTTTCTTTAAGGGGAATGTTACATTGCAGGAAAACTTTAAAGTTTTTTATATAAACTTAGCTAGGAGAACAGAATAGAAATTATTTAATAATATTAGATTTCCTCTATGTAATTGTGATCATTACAAAAAAGAAAAACATTTGAAAATTAACTGCATATAACTCATTATAGGTACAACTATAAATTAGCCTCCAGAATGCTTAACAAGAATATACTGCTCATTAATGAATGAAATTAAGATGTGTTATCCTTAAAGCATTCTTAAAATCTGATTGCTCCTTCAGACACGTATGTGGGAATAAGCAATAGAACCATTTGATTCAGTATTCTTGTCACAATTATAAAGTTTCAGGTTATCAAATGAATTATTTTTTAAAAGTTCTACAATCTGCATATAGAGGGAGAAAAAAATAAAACAAGAGTCCTCAGAAGACATTACTTTAAAAAGGAAAAAGATACAAAGAAGATTGGGATATAAAGAAAAAATACTAAATAAATATACCCAAACTGCACACTCAGCTCATCTTAAGGTCATTTATATTGTTTTGTTTTGTTTTTTAACATGGCACTAGGCAAATCACCATTAGAAGTGTTTGCCTTTTTTCTTTATCATACTCGTGTCCTGTTTCTTTTATGATGTTTGCTTTAAAAAAGAAATCAATCATCAAAAAAAAAATCAATATGCATTGCATTCTTCAAGGAAGAAACAGTTGTGCTTACTAAACTTGATAGATGTGAAAAGCCAAGAAGAGTTAGAGAAAGTACTTGCAAAGCACATTTTCTCCTTTACGAATTAAAACTTTGTCCAAGAATAAATTGATCTAAGGCTTGTTAATCCAGCATTCTTATAACAGAAGAGTTGTTATAGTCTGCTATGAATTTGACTGCCTTATATCATTCTTGATGCTGCCAGTGTAGCATATTATTAAATTCTTCTATAGCTGCCAATACCCTGGAAGGTGATCTGCTGGGATCAGTTGGCAGATTGCCTACAGTAGAGAATATTAAGAGTTTCAGTTATCTTGACAAATGTGTGTTTCTTAAGGGAATGGATTTGGCTATTCATTCTCAGCTAACATTCATTCTGGGTCAACATCCAAACATTTCTTTAAGATTTAATTTTTTTTTAACCAAATAATACATTAAAACTGATTAGCTTTCTTATTTTTTTTAATATTGTTTTACTAGAAGCTAGTTTTACTCAACATGTATTTAAAAACACACATTTAATAAGCCCTAGAATTAAATTCACTTTACTTAGACGTTCTTGAAATTGGAAATTGGTTTTTAGTTTTGGCCATAAGAAGGTGCTAATATGAATTCTCTCACTGTTTATAATAGGGCAAAAAAAAAACCCCAAAAAAAACCACCAAAAAAAATACCTGTCATATTCTGAATATCTCAGAAAACTCCTTTCTCCTTCTACCAAAAGGTTCTACCAAAAGGGGCATTTCAGTTATTACCCAAATCTTTTCTATCATCTGTGCCTCTTCTCTCTAAATTTTCTAGGTTCTAAAACCTAGATTTTCTAGGTTAAAAAGAAGAAAAAGTATATTAAAAGGTTGGACATAGGGGAGTAGGGATGGGAATTAAAGTTGTATCATCAAATGTTTCATTTACCATTAAAATATTTTATCTGTTAATTTTTTTTTAACAACTCTGTTTTTGTGTCAGTTACATAATACTTTTTGGTCATGATTTTTCTGTTTGGTAAGATTAGCATTTCATAGAGTGGCATGTTAAGGTACTTGGGCTCTTCCTTATCCTCCATTAGATACCACTATCATTCTGGCGCCTCACTTAAGCTGTTGCTAAATAGTTTTTCACAAATAGTTTCCATTATTGGCTATTTTAAGAATTTTAAACTATCTTTTGTGTTAATAAAGTTCCAGAAACTTTTTTTTATAATTTACAAAATGATAGCCAGAAACATTCAGTGATGGTGGTTTAATAAATAAAGAGATGCAATTAACAAATCTTTAACATGCCGCTCTCATTTGGATGATTATTTTTGCAGCATTCAGTGTTAAGCTTTTCATTTTATACTTATTGCTAGATCATTATATCTAATTATTTTGATCATTTATTCAAATAATAAAACTCTAAGTCTGAATATTTGTAGTGAAGAATGAGTTTAGAGAAAAGAAAATAATTATATGTCTCTCCCCACTGTTATTTTATTCTGCCTGCCATCAGAGTACAAAAATACACATTCATATCATCTATCTGTTGAATCTCATTCTTGGATTTTACAGATTTAGCTACAATGCATACACAGGTCAACTAGTGTTAAAAGACTGAAAGAATGAGCACTATAAATGAGGACAGATGAGCTATGCAGTATGTAATGCTTAAACAGGTGGTTTGGATGATAAACAATGTTCAGCAGCACAAAAGATTTAAATACTTTTGCATCTCTAATTACTTTATCCTGTTTATTAGACAAAAAACAAGTAGCTGGCAAATTAAATTTCAACTTTTTATGGCATAATTGAAATAGAGTTAGAACACAGAACTAACTTTTTCTTTAAAATACCCAAAAAACTTAATGCCTGGCAAAAACTTTATTCTAATATTGTTTTGCTAATAACATTTCAAAGAATTGGCATCAATCTTATCAGTATTATGTGCAGTGTCATGGCACCAGGGGATTATGAAGCATTCATTATGAATATTCCTACATGCTCTTCTTCTGAACACATATTTCTCTGAGCAATCCAGGAGTGGTGATACTAACAGGTTCTGTGTTTTTGTTTATAGGACGGTGAACTTCGACATAATAAAATACTTGTATGATTTCTTATGAAAACAAGCTTCCCAGCTTCACATATGGACACTGTGACAGTGACTAAGCCAAGCTGTGTTCATCCATCACTTAGCTGGCCACGGAGAGGAGTGTTTTGGCTCTATTGGATTTGTCCAAACAGGTGCTGGCCCAGCATGGCATCCGATGAAAATACTCTGATTGGTCTGGGTGGATCTGAGCAGAGGACTATTTACCAGAGACCCTGGAGTATTTGGAAGCAATGTGTTAATTATAAACAGCAGGGTTTGAGCACAATCTGTTCTATTCTTAATGATGTTATCTTAACACTGAAATTGCCTGAAACCCATTTACTTAGGACTGCATTTTGCTCTGTGAACTATCCCCTGCGCTTTGAACGTGCCAGCAGCCCTTGTTTATATGCCCAGTTTTTTTCACTTCCCCTCTGCAGGAGTCTTTGCAATTGCCTGCCAAAGCAGCTTTTTCCTAAGGCCACCATTTTAAGAGATTGGAATTGTGAAATGTAATAAATATAAGGTTATATCTAAATCCAAATGGTTATATATGTTTATCTGTGTAGATGTAATTTTCTCAGAACAGAAGGTAGTTTTGACTGTAGATAGATCAACTTTGCCTCTCTGACCATTTGTAATAACTGCAATCTGGAAAGTACTTGTGTGATATTTATCTGGATACCCGCTTATAATTAACTGTCCAAACTAGGGATTTATTAATGTGATTAACTTTTGTTTTAAATCACTAGCTTTTAAAATTTTTACACTGAAAACTGTGCCTGTTAACTGTAGACCTTGATTCTAATTTTCTTGTCTAACTTGGTCTTTTGAAGGTATTTCCAGGTTAACATTTGAATATTTGAAATTTGTTTTCAGCTCATTTAGAATGCTTGATAATAGGGCCTAGTTTAAATTTCAGTACAAATGGAATTTTCATACCATTTTTGAAGAAAAACTCACATTATGCACTCCCAGATAAGAAATCTTTGTTTACAATAATTACCTGTCACATAGGAACTATAACTTACTAACACAAAGTACAGATTAAACGAGTAATTATTTACTTGATGCACACCCTGTATTTAGTAGGTAAGGAGAAAGAAGACAAAAATAAATTATACCCTTTTCTTTGTAGAAGAGAAATGGGAAAGAAATTCCTCTCCAAAAAGATCACTATTCACAGTGAGTGTTTGTTGGTGTGTATCTTCTATAATGGCTTCACTCTAACCATTAGTAATGGGTACACTAGTCATGTTAAGGCAGGACCCGTGATACACACATGGAGAAAGTTGGGAGATTTCCACACCAGAATTCCCAAGCTTTAAGAAAAATGAAGTCATTTTTGTTCAGCCACTTCAAGCAAGACTAACGCCAAATGTAGCTTCTTAGCCCTATATAGTCTGATTTAATATATTTTCAAAAAGGTTTAGATAGATTAGTGCTTATACATAAGAGGTGGAGATAGTAACCAAAAGCAAGAAAAAGAACTGAAGCATGTTTTTCAGTGCCTTCCTCCTTTTCCTACCCCCAGCATATATTATACCCTCACATTGGGTGACCATAGTTTTATAATATTTTTATTTAATTTGTTAAATATTTCTTGATTATATTTTAATGTACTTGAAGTCATAGTTAGAAGTGTTGTGAGCCACATGTTTGACACCTGTAATCTAGGTCATTATCTCTTTCATATACAATTTATCCAATATATATGTCTTGAATCTCCTTTCTGGGTCTTGACAAGTTATGAATCTTGTGATTGAAGGCGAATCTTGTGAGTATTTAAGGTGTTACCTACCCTTTGTGGGATATTTGCATTTCCACATGGGAAGCCTACAGAGAAGACTTCTTCCTGCTGGGAATTTTAGACACTTATGCCAGAAAGAATTCTGGTTCTGGAGTCAGAGAATTTGAGTGCAAGGCCCATTCTATTAACTATATTACCTTGGAAATCTCTGTGCCCTACTTTAGGGTCAATTTTTATATAAATATCTACTATTTAGAAGATACCATGTCTTTTAGCTTTAGTTCCTCCAGCAATTTGTTGAATTCTTTATTTTCCTTTTTGTTTATCTTGACATTAAAATCATCTGCCACTGTTGTGTTACTGCTTATGTCTTGTAATTCAGTTACATACAGAGGAATTTTCTTTTCTTTTCTTTTTTTTAAATTTATTTATTTATTTATTTTTATTAATACTTTTTATTTGCAAAACATATGTATGGGTAATACCTAAACATTAACCCTTACAAAGCTTTTTGTTACAAATTTTCCCCCCTACTCCCCACCCCTCCCCCAGTTGGCAGGATATCCACTACATGATAATTGTTAGAATACTTAAGAAATCGAATATATGTATAGTTATTGCATCATTTTTTTGTGCAGGAGAAATCATATCTACAAGAAAGAATAATCTGATAAAGGAAATACAATGCAAGCAAACCTCAATAGAGAACATGAAAATGTTATGTTGTGGTCCACATTTCACATCCCTCTCTCTGGGTGAATATGGCTCTCTTCACCGAACAATTGGAACTGGTTTGAAGCATTTCATTGTTGAAGAGAGTCATGTCCATTAGAACTGATCCTCATATAGTATTGTTGTTGCCGTGACTAATGATCTCTTGGTTCTGCTCACTTCACTGAGCATTAGTTCATGCAAGTCTCTCCAGGCCTCTCTGAAATCGTCCTGCTGGTCGTTTCTTATAGAACAATAATATTCCATAACATTCATATACCATAATTTATTCAGCCACTCTCCAATTGATGGGCATCCATTCAGTTTCCAGTTTCTAGCCACTACAAAAAGAGCTGCCACAAACATTCTTGCACATGTGGGGCCCTTTCCCTCCTCTAAGATCTCTTTGGGATATAAGCCCAATAGAAACACTGCTGGGTCAAAGGGTATGCATAGTTTGATAACTTTTTGAGCATAGCTTCAAATTGCTCTCCAGAATGGCTGGATCCATTCACAGGTCCACCAACAATGCATCAGTGTCCCAGTCTTCCCACATCCCCTCCAACATTTATCTTTATCTTTTCCTGTCATTTTAGCCAATCTGACAGGTGTGTAGTGGTACCTCAGAGTTGTCTTAATTTGCATTTCTCTGATCAGTAGTGATTTGGAGCACCTTTTCATATGATTATAAATAGTTTTAATTTCCTCATCTGAAAATTGTCTGTTCATATCCTTTGACCATTTATCAACTGGAGAATGGCTTGAATTCTTATAAATATGATACAATTCTCTATATATCTTAGAGATGAGACCTTTATCAGAACCCTTAAATGTAAAGATGATTTCCCAATTTGATGCTTCCCTCCTAATCTTGTCTGCATTAGTTTTGTTTGTACAGAAAATTTTTAACTTAATATAATCAAAATTATCTATCTGGTGGTCCATTAAGAGTTCCAGATCTTCTTTGGACATAAATTTATTCCATCTCCACAGGTCTGAGAGGTAAACTATCCTATGTTCCTCTAATTTGGTTATAATATCACTCTTTATATCTAGGTCATGAACCCATTTAGATCTTATCTTGGTGTGCGGTGTTAGGTGTGGGTCCAGCCTTAATTTCTTCCACACTAGTTTCCAATTTTCCCAGCAGTTTTTGCCAAATAGTGAGTACTTATCCCAAAAGCTGGGGTCTTTGGGTTTATCAAACACTAAATTGCTAACATTATTACCTAGCTTGTCCTGATATCCTATCCATACAGAGGAATTTTCATACAAGTTTAATATTGATGTTGATTTACTTATTGTTTCAGCAGAGCACAATTTTCCTATTTATCTCTTTTTATGTGGTGAATTTTGTTTGAGCTTTATCTGATAGCTTTGTAGCCCCTGCTTTTTATCATTTATCTGACTCTCTTTCATCTCATCTTTTATTCTGTGAATGCTATATGTTTTAGATATGTTTCTCTTAAGCAAGAGATTATAGAGTTTGTTTTTTTAATCCCATCTGGCACTCTTTTTTGCTTTATTGGATAGTTTAATCCATTCACATTTAAATTGAAGAGTTAGGCTCACATTTTCCCTTTGTGAACCTGGACAAATCACTGGATCTTTCTGGGCTTTGGTTTTCTCATCTGTAAAGTGAACAGCTTCGTTTGAAGGTCCTTTTCAATGCCAAATTCTTTCTTAGGGTGGAGAATGACTTCAAATCATACTTAAAATATGACCTGTATTCAACAAACATTTATTAAACACCTACTATTGTCTGGCACTGTGCTAGATTTTGGAGAACTCAAAGACAAAGAAATAGTCTTTGACTCCCAAGAACTTTACTTAAAAGGACATCTGATTATGTATCTAAGTGGTAAAGAAAACAGGCCTGCAATGTTGCTAACTTTTTCCTTTGAATTTTTAATAATAACTTTTTTTACTTTCAAAATACATGCAAAGATAGTTTTCAATATTCACCCTTCAAAAACCTTGTGTTCCAAATTTTTCTCCCTGTCTCCTACCCTACTCCCCTAGAGAGCAAGTAATCCAATATGGATTAAATATGTGCAATTCTTCTAAATACACTTCCACATCAAGAAAAATCAGATCAAAAAGGGTAAAAAATGAGGGGGGGGGGAAGAAAAGCAAGAAAACAGCAAAAAAAAAAAAAAGGTGAAAATATTATGTTGTGAACCATATTCAATCCCCACAATTTTATAGTTATAAACTTTGGGGTGAAAGCAAATCTGGCACATTCCTTGTTCTAACCAAAAAAAGAAGAGGAATAAATGGCTTTTAGTGACAATATCAACTATAAAACCAGTATTTTCTAAAGTATATGGCATACCCAGTGGGCTCAAGCAGCAGTGGATAATTCAGAAATAGACTCAATTATGTAAATTAGAGAATTGTTATACCTGAAAGCTCCCTCATCTAAACCTTTTTTTTTTCCATATCTTAGATCATTTGAAATAATTAAACTAGAGGTTGGTACTCAGCTATCTCCTAGCTTTTGAATGCTTCATCTACCCTTGAATATGACTGCCTATCTTATGAACATAAAATTAGCTAATTTTGTATGTAATTTTAATCTGCTGACACAATTTTCTTTGGAAATGCTTAGTAGAGCTCAAAGACAATTTTCATATTGAGATATCAAGTTTTCAATCAAATTTCCTGTTAAATACATTGAATATACACTTGATGTTCACTTTCCAGCAATGACATTCAGAGGCACAGTATGAGGAAGGAATAATTCAGTAGAGCAAAGAAAATCATCATCAGTGCATTCATTCCTTTAACCTGGAAGCTCTTCTACAGCAACGTTCCCCTGCATGTTGATGCACAATAATGATGGGGAAGTTAAGAAGGCATTCAACTCTCAGTAAACATCAGGTACAACAGCTGACATCAACCCTCAAGGTCTTGGGGAAACTTCACTGCCTCAGATTATCCATGAGATGATCTTTAATTCTCACTACCTTCACTGGTCTTTAAAGGAATTTAGGAGCCATTTTGACAATCTTAGCTTGATAGACACTAAGTATTATCTATTATCATTACCTTTTGATCCTCACTAAAAATACAAATAATTACATGTTCTTGTGAAAAAAAGTTTTCTCCACTAAAAATACATTACCATTTTGAGCTTTAAGAAGCATTGCTCATCCTGACTTCAAGTTTAATGGAAAAATTGTGACATTGGTTCTTTAAAGGTAGATATTCTGTGCTAAAAATTTATTTGGGTCATTCTATCACTTAAAAGATGTTCACAGGTATAGAGCAAATAGAATCCGTAAGTAAAAAACCAAAAAGGAAAATCTAGGAGGCCCAGTAATAAAATATAGCTTGGAAGAGATGCATATCCCTTCTTCAGTAAATCATGTGGTTGCAAAGGTATAAGTTGGGTGGGGCAACCAAAGCATTTCCTCAAGTACTGGAATTTAGAGGGTGCCAGAATCTTAAATTATTATTTTAAAGATAACTCACTTTTGAATTTGTTATATTTATATTTTAATAGCTCTTTTATTCTTTCAGTAATGTAGAAGTAATTGATCTTAGCACCTAGCTAACACTAATAATTGGTTAAAATAGGAAGCTACCAAATTCATGTTTCCTTCCAACTCAACCGCTAGACCATAGATGAACCTTTTCCTAGATTTGCTCAACAGAGCAACACAAGCTCGACAGACAACACAACTCCCCACATACTGCATATACCTCATGTCCAATAGCACTATGCTATCCCCGCCTACATATAAAGGTTCGATCCTCCCATGCAAATGAATTTGTCTTATTTCTTGTATTCTCACATTTTGAATATAGTTGATTTGAAAATTTGTGCCACTTTCCTTGAGTACCAAAAATTCTAACCAAAAAACTGTGCACTATGAATGCCCCAGCAGAGCTAAAAGCCTTTTATAGATTCTAGGCATAGAGAAATTAGTCTGGATATTCTAGCAAAGGTTACATTGTGAAAGATTACAACTAAGCCCAATGTCCTCTTGAGTAAGAGTTCTTTAACCTTTTTTGTGTCCTGAGTCACTTTGGTAGTCTGGTGAAGCAAGACAGTGTTTTTGAACTCATAAAATGAAATGTATAGGGCCACAGAAGAAACCAAATATATTGAAATACAGTTATCAAAATAGAATAACTTCAGTGACCTCAGAAAAAGCAAAAATATTAAAAGTAGAAATATTAAACATTTTTTACAGACTTCAATGTAATAAAAATGATAATCAAAGGATGCTTGAAGAAAGATTCCAGACTTACAGAGAGACAGAATAATAAAATATTCAAGAATGAGTGGGTCAAAGAAGAAATCATAGAAACAGTAATTTTATCAAAATTTAAACCAATTTAAGACCACATACCAAAACTTTGGGAATGTAGTAAAAGTAGTCCTTAGCATATATATATTGAAATTCTTGTCAACAATCATTATAAGGGAAAAAAAGTATCAAGTTGGTTATGCTACTAAAAAAACTTTTACAAGTCAAGAAATTAGAAGCTTCCTCCATACCATTAAAAAATTATAAAAATAAGAAAGATGATGAAATTGAAAACACTACTACTATTTATAAATAAAGCATTATTGTTTCATCTTATCTGTGAGGCTATGTACCATAGCATGCTAATGCTTGTCCATGTGGTTTTCCTGCCAAAAATAACAGTGGTTTGTCATTTCCTTTTCCAGGGGATTCGGGCAAACAGGTTAAGTGACTTGCTAAGGGTCACCCAGCTAGAGTGTCCAAGGCTGAACTTGAACTTAGTTCTTCCTGACCTTGGGTCCAGCACTCTATCCACTGATTCATCCACCTGCCTCCATAAGTAAAACTAGAAACTAATTTATTAAAATCCTAATAAATTAGGAGATTAGCAGAGTTTGGTAGGACTATTGTTTCTTTCATTCTGTATGTCACGACTCTTTTCATCCATTCTAAATTATGAGTTTATATTCTGTTAATATAATATTGTTGAGAGGCAGCTAGGTGGCGCAGTAGATAGAGCACCAGCCCTGAAGTCAGGAGGACCTGGGTTCAAATCTGGTCTCAGACACTTAACATTCCCTAGCTGTGTGACCCTGGGCAAGTCACTTAACCTCAGTTGCCTCAGCAAAAAGCAAAAAAAAAAAAAAAAAAAAAAGATTACCTACAGAAAAATAAATGGTACAATAAAATACAATGTGTCAAATCCCTACAACTCCCTACATAGATCTTTCAAAGTATTTAGGAAAATACTTAGAGAATGGAGTTTATGTAAGAAAGATGCCCATGACCATGGTGAATAAAGTATTCAACTATCAAATCTGAAAGTCACTTTGATAAATGAAACATGAATTCTCTGTCATTCATTCTTGAGTATACGTACACACACATACACATATGTCTATGTAGATATGTAGTCTATTCTCATTGTTAACAGAGAAGCAAGTAAGATTTTTTTGATTGATTAAAAATATTCATTATTATAAGAACAGTAGGAGAAATGGCTCAATGATTATATTTGACATCATTCAGTAAATATTTACCACATGGCTTTTTAGCATTTGACTGTGTGTGGTACAATGTTACAAATGGGGGATACAAAGAAAGGCAAAAGATAGTTCCTACTCTTTAGTACTTAGTTTGCAGTCTAACAAGGGAGACAACAAGCAAATAACTGTGTGTGTATAGATAGGATGCCAGGAATTGGAGATAAGGAGGAAGAGAATTTCAAACCAATTAAAATGCTATGGAATATCTTAGAGAAGGTGTACCAAGGAAGACAGTGTCTCTGGAAAACTAGTTCAGGGTGGGATTGAGGGGAATCAAAGGGACTATAAAGTGCAAGATGAATAGAAATGTAGGGAAAGGACAGATTATATAGGGCTTTGAATGCCAAGCAAAGAATTTTTTAGTTGATCTTAAAGTCAGTAGGGAACTAGAATACTGGAGGATCATGTTAAAAGAGGGAACTGCTGGGAGCCAAGGTAGTGGAGTGCAGACATGACTCTGTGACCTCCTCTGATCTTCTCTCAAACCAAGAATAGTTTAAGCCTCTGAACTGGTTCTGGACTGAAAGCTCCCTCAAACACTTGGAGTACAACACATTTCCAGCAAAAGTTACCTTGGAAGAACTCCGGAGCAGGTCTGTTTCAGACAGGGGATTGGGCCTCTTGCCCCGCTCAGGCGGCAGCGTGCAGGGGCAGGAAACCTGGGCTGGGATGGAGCATGACAGATATTAAGCAACAGGGAAGCCCCTGGAAGACGCTTGGGCCACTTTGCTTTGCTTGCGGGCAGGTGCTTTGGCAGATCTGCTTTTGGTAAAAGGTAGATTGAAAACCACTGAGAACGCAGGACCTAGCCTGACCAGCCCAGAAGTCAACCAGCCGAACTGCCCCAGGACAAATTGAAGTGGCTGCCGGTCCTCTGCTTTAAACAGACCTCAGGCTCTAAACATGAATAAGAAACAGAAAAGAGTTCTCACCACAGACAGCTTTTATGGAGAGAAAGAAGGGCAGACCTCAGATCCTGAGGTTCCTAAACGTAAAGCAACTTCAGAGGAAACCTCAAAGGCGGACATGAGCTGGTCCCCATTTCACAATGCTTTCCTGGAAGACTGCATAAAGGATCTTAAAAAATGAGAAGAAAAATGGGAAAATGAAATGAGAAAATTATCTAATGCCCCGCAAAAGGGATATGAAAAAGACACCAATTCACTGAAAAACAAAATTGGTGAAATGGAAAAAGAGACCAACTCACTGAAAAACAGAATTGGCAAAATGGAAAAAGACTGCAATGAACAAAAAAATTCAATTGGTCAGTTACAAAAGGAGATAAAAAAGGTGACTGAAGAAAATAATACTTTAAAAATTAGAATTGAAAAGAGGGAACTGCTGCTTATTGTTCTCTGGAGTATAAGGACATGGACCTGTGTTATTTTTGTAATAACGTTCCATGAATGGGTCAGAGAAGCAGAGATGGGCAGTTGATCAAAGAAAAGAGTAAGGGGGTGAAAAAGCTCTAGGTGTATTATTGGATAGGGCACTAAAGCTTTGGAACTGGAACTAAGCTTTGAAAAAAGCTAAAGATTCGAAGAGATGAGGGTCAGAAGGGAAACATTTTTGGGTTGGGGAGACATGAGCAAAGGTAAAAAGAATGTGGTGGATGGGGAAGATTTGTCTGGTGTCCCAGGGTAGTGGATTATAATGAACCTAGAAAAATAGGCTAGATTTGAAAGGGTTTCCATGAAGAGATAGATTAGGTACACAACATACAGAAGCAAATGAAGCTAGTAACCTATTGTTTAATATACCCAAAGATCCACTGCTACTAGAATTACTATTCACCATTCAACACTAGAAATACCGGAAAGCAGACTGGTAAAGAACAAGATTAAGAACAACACCTTACATCATTTTACCTAGATAAGAGCCAAATAAAAGCATGATGGAAGTAAACTATCACATTAGAAACAAATTAGAGGGGCAGCTAGGTGGCGCAGTGGATAGAGCACCAGCCCTGAAGTCTGGATCTGAGTTCAAATCTGCTGTCAGACACTTAACACTTCTTAGCTGTGTGACTCTGGGCAAGTCACTTAACCCCAATTGCCTCAGCAAAAAAATAAAAATAAATGGAAAGAAACAAATTAGAAGAACAAGAAAATTCCTTGCATACCTATGAATGGGGAAAAGTTCTTAAACAGAAAAGCATTGATTTCACATGTCAAAAATAAGAGCCATGGGGGGCAGCTAGGTGGCGCAGTGGATAGAGCACCAGCACTGAAGTCAGGAGGACCTGGGTTCAAATCTGGTCTCAGACACTTAACATTCCCTAGCTGTGTGACCCTAGGCAAGTCACTTAACCCCAATTGCCTCAGCAAAAAAAATAAAATAAAATAAAATAAGAGCCATTCCTCAATCAAATGGACAAAAAATATGAAGTTCTCAAAGGAAGACAAGGCAGTCTATCTATAGTCATATGAAAAAAAAAATTCCAGCTCACTAGAGAAATGCAGATTAAAACAGTTCTGAGATTCTACTTCCCATTGATCAGATTGGCAACAAAAAAAGAAAATGACAAATACTAGAGGATCTACAGGAAAAAATAACTTTTCACTGTGGGTGAATCTATGAACTAATCGAGCCATTCTGGAAAGCAATTTGGAACTGTGATCTAATATATGAATGAATACTCTTTACCCCATCAGTATCTCTAGTAGAATTCTAGGTCTGTACCACAAAGACATCAAAAGAAAGAGGGAAAGGACACATATACAAAAATACTTATAATAGCTCTTTTGGGGATATCTTTGACTAAAAAAAACTAAGGCAAGGTGGGGGCAATTAATTGGCAAATGGCTGGACAAATTATGAACTGTGTAATATAATAATACTAAGAAATAATAAGGGGATTGTTTCAGAGAAACCTGGGAAGACTTGTATGGCCTGAAATAAGAGTATATTGAGTAAAATGGGACAGTTTATGTAATACATTGTGAAGGCAACTTTGAAAGACTTAAGAACTGCAGTGAGCAAAATGATAAAAAGTGATTCCAGAGATTTCATGATGAAACATGCTACCACACCTGTGACTGATAAGTGACAGACTCATGCTGCAGATTGGAGCACATTTTTTGGACGTGACCAATGTGAGAATGTTTTTGGACGTGACCAATGTGAGAATGTTTTTTTTGTTTTGGGGTTTTTTTTTTTTGCTTGACTGTGCATAATTGTTACAAGGGTTTTGTTTCTCTTTTTCCATGGGGAAAAAGAGGTGAGAAATAGAGATGGATTTTCATTAATTTTTTAAAAGCTATTTACTTTTGTGAAAATCAAAGATAATAAAAGGTTGTTTTGTTTTAAGATAAATAAAAGCATAACATATCTACAGAGCACTGGGCAGAGCTGCCAAAACAAGAGAAATGAAAAATGAATAGAGACGAGAGAGGAAGAGAGTAGAAAGAAATTTTGACCACTATGTTCCATCATTTCAGTCATTTCCAACTCTTTGTGATCCCATCTAAAAACTCAGAACTTCCTAACTCCAGGCCTAGTTCTCTTTCTACTGCAGCACCACCTAGCTGCCTACACACACACACACACACACATATATGTATATATATATATATATGGACACACACACAGCTTAATATCAGTTAATAAAACAATATTATGACAAGAATGCAAAATGACAGCAAAACCCCATTATAACACACAGACCACTTATACTGAGAATCAAGTCATGATGTCTCCAGTGTACAAACTGATCAGATTGCGTTATAAATTTCTTGCACGTATTAAACTTTTTTTCCTAAATCTAGCATGATGAGATTATGCTGGCTATGTATTTGTTGAGGAAGGAAAAAATCCACGGAAAACATTAATGACAGAAGACAGGCTGGGTGATAATGATAGCAAATTGATCATAAGTATATCAAATACTATAACAGTAGACCAAAAGAAAGTTGTTCCTTCAATACCATGCAGAGAGTGAAGATGAGAATGAGTCTGGATATGGACTAGGCAGGACTAAGTAACAGAATGAAACCATAGCTAAATAAAACCTCACTTTGCCTGCCTTCTCTCAGGTCCCATAATTCCTTTTATGATACAGGGACCTCTCTAAATGATGCTTTAAATCTGCAAGAATTATCTGGGAAAGTCAACCAGAACGTATTGCCTCCATTTCTTTCCTAGAGGCTGATTTGCAAGTCCTATGTTCATTACTGCCTTAAATAAACCTTTTATTGCAGTTGTTTGTCCAAATGCCTGTAAAGGAACTGACATTTCTTTAAAATTTAGTTAGAACCCTGGCTAGTGGGATGAGAATGGGGGAAGGGGAGAGGGAGGGAAGAATGAGCTTTTAAAATTATTAGTAAAACATCCTAGAGATTAGCCCTGATTTGTAATGTCATGGGTCTGACAAATTAGTTATAAAGGCATTGCATTATGCTAGTATAGTGCAGATTTTTTCACCTATTCTCTAATTATTGGATCATTTTGATTTTATCTCATGCAGGCTTTTATTTTGTAAATTTTACAGATAATGTTGCTCTGAATACCTTTGAATAGATAACTTTTTTCCTTTCTGATAATGTTCTTAAAATATATACTTGATATTGTGATTATTGAAGCAAAAATGAATATGATTATTTTTGCTACAAATCATCTTCCCCAAAAAAGATTCCATCAGTATTTTAGCACTCTACCCCCAGCTATTAGTATTTTCTCTTCTAAGGTTACTTTCTACCCACTCTGTATTTATTTTGTTATATTCTGAGTTGTGTGTATGTTTTCTCCTCCATTACAGCAATGGCAGAAAGACTTTTAACATAGTGCCTAACACATGGTAAGCACTAAATAAAGGATTGTTGATTGATTGATTGATTTTCTCTCACTTTCCAATGACAATTTAAAATGTTATTTTGTACAATCCTTTCATTGAATCCAGTTATTTTTCTTCTACATCTCTAAAACTTTCCATTTTTAGCTAAGCCACCTTAGCTTTTTTAGGGCCTGAAGCAAAAGCAGTTTGTGAAACAATATTTTATGATATTTCAGGCTTGCTAAATATACAATAAATAACCTATTCTAAGCCTGCATGTCATGTTTCTGCATGATGGTCCCTGCCTCTGGGACATTTTCATTTCTAGGTTTGTTTCCTAGCAAAGATATTAAAATTTAAAGACCCGAGAGTGGTTAGAGTTTTCATATCTCCCTGTACCTATCTGAATCTTCCAAATTTGGACAGCAAAGAACAAAAAATAGCTAAAATGAGTATGAAGGATTCTCCATTAGCCAAAGCCTTCTCTTTTTCTTCTTTCTTATGTTAAATACCACTTTCCTCCCCATTAACATCTTGAAATTTTACCAATTGCTGACTTTCTAGAAGTTTGCTATCTTTGTTGTTACAAAATATCCAAGACAGTAGGCCCTCCCCTCTCTCTTGGAGTTCCTGACTCTGGACAGCATTTAAAAGTCTCAAATCTGGCTTAAAATCCTACCTTGCTTCCTCACTGTTTACATTACTAAAATCTGGGTGTTTTTATTATTTTCCCTTGTCTTCTAAAACCCTCTCCACAGAAATCCCTGATTCTGCCCCCCTCTAGCCAACAAGCCCAAAGCTGCCAGAATAAAATCACTTATCCCCAGACTGAGATTTCATTATCTTCATTTTCAAAGGTGACAATTTTTTTTGGCAGTTTACCCCATCTAAGCCTCTTCTTTCATTTTTTTTTTCTTCGTTCTCTTTACTCTATTGTCCCTTTTACTCTTCTCCATTGCTTTATATTTTTTCCCCTGTTTTCTTCCCATGGTGTCCATAGGACACAATCTTTCCAAGGCACCTCCTCAAAGCACAATACTCCTAAACTATTCAAACTGTTCTCCTGATTGTCCCTGAATGTCTATTTCTCAGAATTTGTTTTATTGCAGCCATCTTAGCCCTTTCCCTCTCTTTTTTTGAGGAGGAAGATTACTGACCTGTTGTTTAATGGGTGTGAAGAACTCCTATTTGTGGTAATCTCTATGGATGTGCTGATGCTGTAATCAGCTAGTCTCCAGCTTCTTAAACTGGTTTATGATCCCATATAGGATCTTGCAATTGAATGTGAGGGTCATGAAATTATGATTTATTATCAGTAAATGTTTGATTTGGAAACCTATTTTATAAACCTATATACCCAGGGTCATGTAAAAATTTCTTAGGTGAGAAGAGGTGGAATTTAAGAAACCCTGATTACTAGCTCATAATACAGTCTTAGAGAAGTAGGTTGGGAGTTTTTGTGAAGTTTTTTGGTTTGCTTGTTTTGCTTTGGGGGTTAGTTTTGTTTGGTTTTGGCTTTGTGTGTGTGTCTGTGTTTAGCACAAAGTGTTTTCCTAGTTCTTCATATAGTGCCTGACAATTATTAGACACTTAATAAATGCTAATTGGTTGAATGACTGAGAATTATTTGGGACATTGAGAGGTCAAATAACTTAGCAGTGGCCACAAAATTAGTATATGTAAATCTTTCTGACATTTTAGACCTCTAATTGTTGGACCATTTTGATTGGTTTTAGCATGGAGTTTTTATTTTTTAAATTTATAGATAATGTTGCTATAAATGTCTTTGAATAGATGGTTCCTTTTTCTTTCTGATAATATGCTTAAGTTACATACCCAATAATGTAATTATTGAATTACAGCATGATTATTTTTGCCACAAATCACTTTCCTAGAAAAAAGGCTCCATCAATTTTCTAGCTCTCTGTTCTCAGTGCTTTCCCCTCTAAGGCTACTTTCCATTTACTCTGTATCTGTCTTGTACATTCTGTTTTACATATTTATTTTCTTCTTCTCCCATTGCAGTAATGAGGAGGACAAGGAAGTTTTTAACACATTGCCTTGAACGTGGTAAGCACTAAATAAATGATAATTCATTGACTGATTGATTTTCTCTCACTTTTCTTTTTTTTTTCTTTCCTTTTTTGTGAGGCAATCAAGGTTAAGTGATTTGCCCAAGGTCATACAGCTATTAAATTGTCAAGTATCCGAGTTATAATTTGAATTTAGGTCTTCTTGATTCCAGAGAGGTACTCTATCTGCTTATCTGCTATGCTGCCTAGCTTCCCTTTCTCTGATTTTTTTTCTCATTAGTATTTTATTTTTCCAATTACATGTAAAGATAGTTTTCAACATTCATTTTTGTAAGATTCTGAGTTTCAAATTTTTTCTCCTTCCCATTCTGAACTCCCCCTCTCCAAGACAGCAAGCAATCTGTACAATCATGTACAATCCCTTTAAACATATTTCCATAATTGTCATATTATAAAAGAAAAATCAGAACTGAAGGTTAAAAAACACAAGAAAGAAAAAGCAAATTCCCCCCCCCAAAAAAAAAGTAGGTGAAAGTAGTATACTTCGATCTCCATTCAGTCTCCATAGGATGCAGACGGTGTTTTCCATCCCAAGTCTATTGAAATTGTCTTGGATCATTGTATTGCTGAGAAAAGCTGTTATAGTTGATCATCACATAATCTTGTTTTTACTGTGTACGATGTTCTCTTGGTTCTGTTCACTTCACTCAGCAGCAGTTCATGTAAGTCTCTCCAGGCTTTTCTGAAATTAACCTGCAGATCATTTCTTATAGAACAATAATATTCCATCACATTCATGCACCATAATTTTTTCATCCATTCCATAATTGATTAACATCTACTCAATTTCCAATTCCTTGACACTACAAAATAAGTTGTTACAAACATTTTTACACATGTTGGTTCTTTTCTCTTTTTTATTATCTCTCTGGGATACAGACTCAGTAGAGACATTGCTAGATGCAAAGGGTATGTACAGTTTTATAGTTCTTTGGGCATAGTTCCAAATTGCTCTCCACAATGGCTGGATCAATTCAGAACTCCACTAACAATGCATTAGTGTCCCAGTTTTCCTACATCCCCTCCAACATTTATCATAATCTTTTCCTTTCATTTTAGCCAATCTGAGAGGTGTGAAGTGGTACCTCAGAGTTATCTTAATTTGCATTTCTCTAATCAATAATGACTTAGAGAATTTTTTCATATGTCTAGATAAACCTTTAATTTCTTCATTTGAAAATTGTCTATTCATATCCTTTGACCATTTTTCTACTGGGGAATGAATGACTTATATTCCTATAAATTTGACTCAGTTCTCTATATATTTTGGAAATGAGGCTTTTATCAGAAACACTGGCTATAAAAATTGTTTCCCAGCTTTCTGTTTCCCTTCTATTCTTAGTTATATTGGTTTTGTTTATGCAAACCCTTTTTAATTTAATGTAATAAAAATCATCCATTTTGCCTTTCATAATGTTCTCTATTTTTTGTTTGGAATAAATTCCTCTATTCAAAGATTTGACAGATAAACTACGCCTTGCTCTTAGTATCACTTTAGTATCTTTTAATATCACTCTTTATGTCTAAATGATGAACCCATTTTGAGCATATCTTAGTTTGGGTGTGAGATGTTGGTCTATACCTAAGTTCTGCCATATTCTTTTCTGGTTTTCTCACCAATTTTTGTCAAAGGGTTAGTTCTTATCCCAGAATCTGGAATCTTTGAGTTTATCAAATAATAGATTACTATAATCATCAACTATTATTTCTCGTATACCTAATCTATTTCACTGTTGCACCATCTGGTTTCTTAGCCAGTACTAAATGATTTTGATAACTACTACTTTATAACATGGTTTTAGATCTGATATGACTAAACCACCCTCTGTCTCACTTTTCAATAATTTAAAATTACATACAGTCGTTTTGTTGAATCCAGTCCCATAGCACAAAATGCTACCTTTTTGTAGCACTTCCAATTAAGCACCTACTATATGCTGTGCTAAGCAATGAAGATACAATAAGAGGCATAAGACAGTTCTTGATCTCAGGGAGTTAACAATCTAATGGGGCAGATAATAAGTAAACAAGTATATACAAACTATATACAGCTTTACCATTCTGATAACTTGTGATAAATGGTAAGAGATTGAATGGTCCTCCAACAATAATTCTTCTAGCAGGGAGCTTTCAAATATGGGCCCCAGAAAACTAGAAATGGCCACACCTTGTCAATGAAAGAGAGAGATGACCCAGAACATTAGAAGAAACTAAGTACTTAGGTCTTACCTCTCATTAAAATTAAGTTTAGGGTGGTATTGTGGAATAAGCTTACTATTTATAATAGATTATGTTAAAGATGATCTCATTATTACATGTATTCATGTATACCATAAATTAAATTATGTACCCCAATATCTAACTATGAGTAAAAGCCTACTATATTAGGTTAGTTCACCTAGTTAACTAATCTGAAGGGATCTACTATTCAAAGTATTTAAATAAATTAAAAAATATTTTTTTTTAAATCTTTTTTTTTGTTGTTTTTGTTTTTGTTTTTTTGCTGAGGCAACTGGGGTTAAGTGACTTGCCCAGGGTCACACAGCTAGGGAATGTTAAGTGTCTGAGACCAGATTTGAACTCAGGTCCTCCTGACTTCAGGGCTGGTGCTTGATCCACTGCACCACCTAGCTGCCCCTTTTTTTTTAAATCTTAATGTAAAATGAGATGGAGCAAGAAGCAGAGAAATGTAACAAAAATTTTTTTCAGAAATTATTATTATTCATCTTCTCTCCAAAACTCTCCAGAATTATCTCAGAATTCTTAAGCAAAGTATTAGAAGAACTGAGATTTGGGGGGAGGCACTGAGAACCTCTGAGAACTGCATGTTATAGTGGAAACAAACCAAGTAAATAATTTTCTAGAAATTTGATCTGAAAAAAAGTCCTTGATTTCTGTTATGATTATCTTGATCCTTTGCTTTTCTTGGGTTAAATACCCAGTTTTTAGATCTGCCTACTTCACTAAGAATTTATGTCTGCCGTGAAGAAAGCTTTCTTTTGTAATGTGTTGACTCCTAGTAACATTCTGATAATTTCCTTTCTGTTTACAACCTGCAGCTCCCCACAGAGGCCATTCTCCACCTACTCTCTTTGCCAAGTTGTTGTCATAGCATTAATTAAATTGGAAGAATAAAGGCATTGCATGTCATTTTCTATATTGGATGCCTTCATATTACAGACATATCTCCATAGAGAAACTCTCTACGTAAACAGAAAATAAATGCTCAGTAACATTACAAAAGCTTAATCAAGGTATTGTTAAGAATGAGGGAATAATGGAGTAGATGGCATTGGGTAAGAATTTTCCAAGAGCCTGAGTTTTATGGGTGTTTTAAAAATTTTTTTTATATTTCTAGGAATTCCCCCCCACACCAAAAAAAAAAAAAAACCCAGAAAATCAGCATGGTTTTGCTACTCCCTTTTTTACTGTTTCACAAATTACATTATACCTTATTCTAAAATAAATATTAAAGTTTTAAAATGCTCACCTCTTGTCTGTGGATTAAAAGCCTATCATTTGTACAAAATCTGTTGTGCAATATGAAAATTTTGGATTTATTAAGTATTCTCATGCATTGTGCATCAAAACTGTATCATACATATCACAGTTTTCAAAATGCCTTTTATCTGCTTTGTTTTAAAAGCAAGCAGTAAAATTAGTTTTTATAAAACAACAACAGGGCCTAGATATGTGATCCATTGGTTTGGAAAATTCTCAGATGAATAAACTTCCTCTAAGTACAGACTGGAACCTTTCAGTCTTGAAAGAGTTTCCTGGAGGACAGAGATTTACGTGACTTGTCACTTTCCTAGGGTACCATAGCAAGGATTTATCAGAGGCTAGATGTGACATTAGGGTTTCCTGATCCTGAAGTCAAGTTGCTATTCATAGTGCAGGGGTCTTATCTTTTTTGTGTATGCCCTTGGTCATCCTAGTAAAGCCTAAGGATCTTTCCTAAGAATAATGCTTTTAAGTCCTCCATTAAAACACATAAGAATACAAATTTAACTAGTTATATTGAAGTTTAGTTATCAAATCTGTTCTAAGATTCTTAAGCCCATTTTAAGAATATCTATGACTAGAGTTACCTTGCCTTTTGGCTCCCTAGAGAATCTTCTGACCACAGAAAAGCAAACAAACTGCCTTATACCATGCCCTGATATCACTTAAGTGACTTTTGTCAAACTACAACTTTTTCAATTTCTAAAGGGGATCTTCCACCTTTTGGAACCTTGTCTCCAATTCCTTAATGTATTACAAGTGTCCCCACACCAGTTAATCATGCCAAACTTAAGAACAAAGAACAAGAGAGAATATAATATAATAACATTTACTCCAAGAAACATCATTTCTTTATGTCCCTTAACTTCCCTTCGCTTACGCTCCATAATCAATTTCTTTATTTAAGTTTGTTCATTTGCGTCCAACTCTTTCTGACATCATGGATTTTCCTTGGGGTTTTCTTGGCAAAAAATAGTGGAGTGGTTCACCATTTCCTTTTTCAGTTCATTTTATAGATGAGAAAACTGAGGAAAACAGAGGTTAATTTGATTAATAGAGGATAGCACAACTAGTGTCTGAGATTAGATTTGAACTCAAGTACCTGATTCCAGGCCCAGTGTTTTACCCACTGAGCCACCTAGCTGTCCCTTAATCAGTTTCCAAGTCCTATCAAATGGACCTCCATGACATTTTCCTCATATATCCTTTCTCATAAACCTTTTCTGAGCCTTACACTAGTAAGGCTCTCCTAATCAGTGTCCCCGCTTCTAATCTTTGATGACCTCCAATCCACACAACTGTCAATCTTATCCAAATTCCATGACCAGAATATATTTTACCTGAGGCAGCAAGGAGGCACAGTAAATGGAATCAGCTAGATGTGAGTCAAGAAGACCTGAGTTCAAATCCAGCTTCAGATTGAGTGGATGCCCCTAAATTGGGGAATGGCAGAATAAAGTTTTATAAATGTTATGGAATATTATTTTCTATAAGAAATGATGAGCAGGCTGATTCCAGAAAAGCCTAGAGAGACTTACATGAACTGATGAGGAATGAAATGAGCAGAACCAGATCATGGTACACAGTAACAGCAAGATTATGTAATGATCAACTGTGATGGATATGGCTCTTTTTAACAGTGAGGTGACTCAGGACAATTCCAATAGACTTGTGATGGAGAGAGTCATCTACATCCAAAAACAGAATTGTAGGGAATGAATGTGGATCACAGCATAGTATTTTCACCTTTTAAAAATTGTTGTTTATTTTTATTATTGTGTTTTTTTCTTTTCCCATGTTTTTTCCCTTTTGATCTGATTTTTCTTGCGCAGAATGATAAATGTGGAAATATGTTTAGAAGAATTGTACATGTATAATCTTACATTGGATTATTTACGTTCTAAGGGAGGAAGAAAAATTTGCAACTGAGGTTTTGCAAAGATGAATGTTGTATGTGTTTGGAAAAATAAAATGCTATTGGAGAAAAAAATCCAGCCTCACCCACTAATGTGTGATCTTGGACAAGTCACTTAACCACCATCTGCTTCCATTTCCTCAACTGTAAAATGGTAATAACAATAGCACCTAAATCTGGAGTTGTGAGAATCAGATCATAGGATATTTGTAAAGTACTTGGTGCTTAATAAAATCATGCTCGTTTCCTTCCCACAAGAGGCTTTTGCTGAATCCCCCTAATTACCATGATTTATTTTATGCATGTTTTAGATTGACTTATATATGGACATGCTCTCTCCCATAAGTTGTCAGCTCCTTGAGGGCAAGCCCTAATTCATATTTGTCTTTGTATGTGTGTGGAATGACTGATTCCTGGTTCTGCATTTCAGAAAGATTGGGAAAACTTCCCAGATTCCTTCCCAGATTTTAGTGGATTCCTTCACAGATTTTAGTGTTCTCTCCCTTCTAAAGTTATCTTGTTTTTTCTTTTATTTGTACATTTCTCTACTGCCTTGCTCCACGAATGCAAGCTTCTTGAGGGCAGGGACTGTTTTGATTTTGGTTTTATAATGTGGTAGGAGAATAGGGCCATTTTAAAAATCAAATCAATCGTGGAAATTTTCCTTACTCAACAAAATCCCCATGACCCCTAGATCTGGAAGATGCTATAGGTTTCAGTAATTAGCACTTCCAAATATGGGAACCTAACACCACATTGGTCAAACACGCATTTACCTACTAGTGAATGATGATAAGCTGGAGAAACCATTTGTTACATAGGAGAAGTGATGATTTCCCCCCTTTCATTGTGACTACTCACTTTATTTAATCTCCCATCTTAGAAAAGAGCTGGTGGGAAATACTCCCAGCTCCCCTTGGCTGAGAGATTTTCCAGCAGAATCCCTACCATCTAACGTGGTGTTTGGCATATTTTTTTTTAATTTAAATTACTTATCTGTGATTTTGTCAGTTCAATGAAGGCCCAGTGAGGAAACTGTCTATCAATGCAGATCAACAGCTTCACTTTAAGAGTGGCCTGTAGCAGTGAGAGGTGGTGATTCATCCAGGGTCACACAACCCGTGTATGGCAGAGGTTCAAGCCCAAATATTCCTGACCAGCTGTCTCTCCACTCTGCTCAGCCCTTTGGTACATAGTGAACATTTGAAAATGCAGGGCCCTTTGACCCTTGTAGATGCAATTACAGCAATCTCTCCTGCAGTTTCTGCAAGAAATTAGCCCCAAAGACAGCTAACCCACAGGATGTTATACTGCCATAAAAATATAGTCTGTGTATTTTATTCAGAGATAGCACAGACTTAAAGAGAGGGTTGAACCTCTTCCATGGAACTTGAAAGTTTAAGCAGCCACCAAGAGTGCTTTCACCCAGAATCTGGCTGTTTATCCAGCAAGGAGTCACAAGATGACTTTTATCAGATATTTAAACAGGTCCTTACTTGTACTTAGCAATGCAGATGTTAAAGCCTTTTTAGGACCAGCAGCTGGGCCCAAAGGGTCACTCCTTCCCCCACCAGGCTAGCAGACCCCAGCATCTGACTAATTAATAAGAAAATATTCTAACACCTCTTACCTGAGACCTGTAAGTGTTGACATAGCCAGCAGGCTATTGGCAGCCGTGGCAATCTTGCTTCATCCACTATGGAAATTAGAGCACCGCCTGCTTTAGTTTTATGTTAAATGAGCATGCAGCTAAGTGAGGTTGACCTATTTAACACGTTGCTGCCATTGATGTCAGTTACAAGTTGCAGCATCTTAGAACACAGCCCCACCTACAGCGCGCTGCAAAAACCCACCCTGGGGGTCTGTAAGCAAGTGGTGTGGGAGGGGGGTAAGGAGATGGGAATCATGGCCTGGGATAAATTGATTGTCTGAATTGAGCTTCAGCCAGTCAGCACCCGCCCGGGCCTTCCATTTAGTCAGACTGTGGGTGGGAGAGATAGAGAAACCACCTTGTCAGAATCAGATGAAAAAGAAAAACAGCCTGGATTATTCTTGGCACATCAGTGAGGCTGGAGACCAAGTGTTCTGGCTGCTGTTGTAAAGGGGCTCCTATTTATCCTGAACATAATGGAGGTTTCTGGCATCCTCTGAGTGGACAGACAATCACCACAAACCACCTTTAGGGTTTTAGTGGTACTCCAGAAAAGACAAAACTAGACTTCTATCTGCTCCAGCCTAACACTTCTGCCTGAATAGCACTTGGCCTGCACATGGATTTCCATACAAAAATTAACCAGGGTCAGGTCACAGAGCTTGATATAAAAATAAGAAATTAAAAATAAGATTAAATGTGTTAAAAATAAGAAATTAGACTCCTCTTCTTTGTCTTACCATTCCATCCCAGCCAATCCTATTCTACTTTCTAAATGTTGGACACTTCCTCCACATCTCCCCATCTCATCCTTTCTACCATATTTCCAAACCTTTATGATAACCATCTAAGTGGTGCAGTAGAAAGCATACCAGGTCTGAAGTCAAGAAAACTCATCTTCCTGAGTCCGAATGTGGCTTCAGATACTTGTTAGCTGTATGATTCTGAGCAAGCCACTTTACCTTATTTGCCTCAGTTTTCTCATGTGTAGAATGGATATTGTGGTTTCTCAGAGACTATCTGCTGAAGCATGTGAAGCCTTGAGCCTCAGTCTCAAAGCCTGAGTTTCAATTTCCTAGGAATCATCTAACTTAGAATAATGAAACTTTTGTTTGCATTACCTCATTTTTAGTCAACCCATAATCACTCCATCTACAATATAGGGGAAAGTAACTGCAAGAGCCAATCAAGACAAAAGCTTTGCATGAGGGGGTGTTGGGGAAGAGTTGGGCAGTGCTAGTCTATTTAACCCTGTGTTTTTCAGCTCCTAGTTGGTTCTCCTCATTCTGGACTGTCCAGGAGTGGGGACAAATCCTAATAAACCTTTGACCTTCACTTTGAGAAGTCTCCTAGTAGTCAATTTTGGTTAGGGTCTCTGTACCCCACACACTCCTCTGTAAAGTGAGCTGGAGAAGGAAATGGCAACTACTCCAATATCTTTACCAAGAAAACCCTAAATAGGGTCACCAAATAGGGTCACCAAGAGTTGAACATGACTGAAAAGACTGAATAATAGACACAGTGATAACCATATACTAGGGCTCCATGCTCTAAACTAACATGCCCATCATTCATTGCCTTGTGAGCTTAAGCAAGACATTTAACTTTCTTCACCTTCAGTAGGATCTAAGATTTAGAGCTATTTAGTGTTGGGAATTAGAAAGTAGAACAGGGTTGGCTGGGATGGAATAGCAAGACAAAGAAGAACAATCTGATTTCTCACTTTTAGCTTAAAGTTAACTTCTTATTTTATACATGAGGAAATATGCTGAAGAAGATTTCCCCAGGTTCATGTAGCTATTAAGTGTCAAAAACAGAATTGGAACTTTTATCCATTACATCAGGGATGTCAAATTCAGAAAGTGGCCCCTTATTTGAAAATCAGGATCCTATTTGTCATATAATTTAACATACTTAGTATGTATTAGATTACCTGTCATCTAGGGGTGGGAGGTCCTGAGTTCAAATATGTCCCCAGATACTTACTAGCTGTGTGATCTTAGGCAAATCACTTAACGCTGTCTCTACCAGCCAAAAATAAAATGTAATATTATCTATGTTTTACTACATTTGTATATACATATATATGTATTTGATAAATATTTCCCAATTACATTATAATAGAAGTCTCTTTCAAAAGACTGGTAACACCATTTTTCCCCCTTGTTCTACCTTCTCTTCAGCCTCAATAGACAATGAAAATATTTTACTATCTCAATAAAAACATGATAATATGCCAACAAAGATAGCTTCTTTTTCACTTCATTCTGAAGGAATAGTGAATGGACCTGTGAAATCTCAGTGAAAGAAACTCTCTCCTCTACCAATGCAGGGTTCACTTTTTGCCTGCAGCTCTGAGTTACCCACAGCCAGTATATTTCATAGTCAAAACTACAGGATGTATTTTACCAGTTATAAGGCTACCTTCAATGGCTGCTATTTCATACTGCTTCCTGGATTCAGAGCATAAACCAAGAGTGCTGAGAGATTCTAATCATTGCAAGAGTTACTCCAATAATCCTTTTCTTTGTCTTATTTTTCCTTTTTTATGTTTAATTAAAATACCTCCCAAATTAGTTACATATCCTCCATGCTAGCCTTCCTTTAAAAAATGAAACTAATTGCTTAGTTTCCAGCTAATCAAAGCATTCTGTGCTCTTGCTAATAGGTTGAAGGAAGGAGGCATTCAGCCTTCAATTCTGCCTGTGAGCCCGAATCTCATTCAAGCTGCCAATAGTGTGCTATATGAGTGACATTTCCACATTATTGACACCCTAAAATGTTGCCACATTAACTACAGAGAAAAAAAATTCTGTCTTCTATCACTGGGCTTGAGGCCTGCCAAAGACTGAAAAGTGATTTGTGTGTCTGATTAATTGACTTTAATAATAATAATTTTATTTATATAGAGCTCCTGCCAAGGCATTCAGGGAGCTGTAGAGCAACTCATAATCCATGATTAAAGCATTATAAAAGCAATATATAACAAACCTCCCTCCCTACCCTAAGACAAAGGGACTAAATGAATAGGGCTGAGAAGTTAGGCATTAGAGGCAAGCAGGGCTCTGGGCATATTATCCCTAGTAGGGATAATAAAATGTATCTCCAGGGAAAGGGAGGTTTCTAGAGACAGAAAATGGTGTGTAATTTTACAAGGTTAGGTGGAAACAGGGCTCTGTGGGAGGAGGAATACAGCCTAACACAGTAAAGAGACATTCATTTGCTCTATTCTATGACCTAATGGTGAGGAAAATCTAATGAGACAGAAGATGTAGAACTGGAAAGGACTCTAGTAGTCATCTAGTTTAATCACTCTCATTTTACAGATGAGGAAACTGAGGCTCAGAGAGATAGTATGTTGCTCCAAGGCCCTAGGTGGCAATAAACTTGAACTTCAAATCCATTTCTCTTTCCTCGTGTCCCATGGGCTACCTGGCATGCAAGTACCATGGCAGTTTTCAAAATAGCCCAAACAATGGATTTAGAAATTTATTTTTTTTAGTAGTATTTTTTTCCAATTACATGTAAAGATAATTTTCAACATGCAGTTTTTGAAAAATTTTGAGTTCCAAATTTTTCTCTCTTTCCTCTTAGGGAGAAGGCAATCTCATAATGTATACATGTGCAATCAAGTAAAACATATTTCCACATTAGTCATGCTGTGGAAAAAGAAATAGAACAAAAGGGAAAAATATGTAGAAATTTATTTAAGGAAATGTAAATTATCCTTTACTTCTTATCATTTTCAAAAGATATAGCCACTTATTTGTCTGCTTTTAATGAAATCTGGAAAATAAAACTATTTGGTAGCAATTCATGTAAGTCAAGGCATTGCAGAGGGATAGCAGCACAGATAAAAATGGGAACCATGGACAGTTTCTAATCATGACCCAGCATAAATCTTTACCTTTTATCTTGAACTTTCAGAGAACCAGTGGCTTGGGATCTGCCAACACACTTTTCTCACCATCACAGAATCATACCCATCATCCTGAAGATGATTAGAGCTAGAAAGTACCTTATTTATCATATAGTCCATACTAGGGAAACAACTCCAAGGGGAGTTAAGAAGTAATTCACTCAAATCAGGAAGCAAGATAGCAGAAGAGCAGGAATTAGAACCTGGTGCTCTGGGACTTCCCAACAGGGTCTTTTTGAGAAGGAAGGACAAATAACAATAAATATTGGAGGGGAGGGCACTACATAGCTGAGACGTGTTTCTCAACTTGCAGAAAGCTTCTCACTTTCTTGTTCTATTTTATACTCCTTCCTTTGTTTCTTTCTCTTTCTTCATTATTTCATATCTATCTTTAAGTTCTTGAGTGGTCCAAAGAAATTTTTTTCAATCAACAAACATGAAGCAGCCATTGTACTTGAAGCTTATTTTTATGGGCTAAACAACAAGTACATATATAAATAATAAAGAAAAGATTCATGTAAATGTATAATTGTGATAAATATATTATAATGTATATTTATATGTATGCCATGAGAAAACAACAGGTACGTGAATATATTTTGTACATGCATACATGTTGTCTCCCACACAAACACATAGTGTATATATATGCACATATGTATATATACATTTTATACTTATATGTTTTGAATATACATATAATTCATATATTCTTATAAGCAGACATAATGAACACAAATTATGTACAAAATGTATTTGAAGTAAATGTAATTTCTGCAGCAGGAGGGATATTTGCTGTTGTAACTCAGGACATTTGTCTCCTTAGTACAAAGAATGATTTCTGCCTACTTAAGGGTGAAAAGAATGGAGAGTGAAGAGAAGAAATGAGTGAGAGCTTAGAAAAGGAGAATTTTTTTTCTTTTTTTCCATCTTCCTTTCAGTTTTGAGAGAAGACATATGATACCAGACTCTCCTAATAGAAAGAGTTCTATAAAGAAAGACTCTGGGTAGAAGTCAACATACCTTCAAGCTTAAACTTGAATTTTGAACCAAAGATCAGAAAAGTTATGATGAACATTTCTTATATCATGTGGATTTAAATCTACGAAGATTAAGCTGTATTTAACTATTCCCCATGGAGGGGCTACTCATAGGATCATAGAATCATAGATCTAGAAGAAAATTTTGACATCATCTACTGAATTCTCTTATGGGGTGAGAAAATGAAGCCAGATAAGATGAATGCACCTTAGATTACACAGGTAGCAAGCAGTAAAGATAGGATTTGAATCCAGCTGTTCTGACTTCAAAATCAGTGTCTTAAAGTGTCAGGGTTCCAGGATCTCCTATTTGTCAGCTTGAAATCCTCTCCATGTTCCCATGTAGATGAGAGGGCAGGGGAAAGAATTGAGACAAGAGTAAACTTGGGGGGACAAAGGGAATGGTTTCTGAAACTGCCTAGCTCATTACATTCTTGGCTGAATGAATGGACAGATGACTAGACACTCAGTCAAAACCTGAAAAATACTTTGAATTTACCTTTACATTCCATTTTGTCATTTTTATCCAAAGACTAGAAGGCAGCTTTGGAACATTGGAAAGAGAGGCACATACTGGTGTAACCTTAACAAAACTTATTTCTTGGTGTCTTGGGCCTCTTAATAATACTAGAAATTGCAGAGCAGGTGCCAATCTTCCTTGATAGAAGTTTTTCCCCATCTGGTACTTCCTTATGACAGTGAAATCACAAATCTAGATAAAAAAAAATCCTCTACTCTATGACATTAACCTTCAACAAAATTGTATGCCACTGGTCGGAGAGGGAGCACCTGAGAGTGTTATAGAGCAAAATGAAGAGACAAAGGTCTATACCTCTTTCCAGTAACTCAAAATGGTACTCTACACAAGGCTGCAGGGAGTACAGGTAGAAACTACTGGCTGACAAACTGTGATATAATCTATGGATTTCTTTGGAGGTTAGGAGAATCTATTTCTTAAGGCAAAGTTAGTAATGGGATAAATTATAGCATTAAGAAAATGTTTGTCCTTGGGCCAAGCTTTTCTGAAAACTATGTTTTATTTCAGGTTCTTAATATAGACAAGAAACTGGGAGAACATAGTCACCAAGTGCAATTAACTTGATGGTTAAATCCCTTTTGATTTCATTTCTGTGAGTTCTCTCTCTTCTTATAACCATAGCCCTGGGGACTTGAAGTAACTTGTACAATCAAAGATGAAGTATATTAAGCAGCTTTATCCTCACTTGGGCCAAGGGAAACTGTCTTCCTTTGCTTGTGAACAAACACAACCTCTTTGCAAGGAAGAATTTCTTTTATTCCATGTTCTGCAGTGTTCTATAATATTCTGAACTTTCCTTCTCATGGACTTCTGCTGTTGCTTATTGCCTGACAAGATACAATATCCTACTGAGGCTTGTATTATATCCCAACAGTTACATTGGATCATGATGTCCTTATCTATAAATACTTGGGACACACACATATATATATATATATATATACATACATGTATATATATATGTTCATATAGGTATGTGTGCATATGTGTATATATACATATATTATGTGTACATATACACATATTTACATAGAAATTTTTCCCTTTTTATATTAATACATATTTGTGAAATAAAACAAGTATTTTCATATAATAGTGCAACAAAAGATTGTATATGAAACTGCTAATCTACTAAGCATAACTTGCTATTGCTTTCAAATACACAGCAAAATTATCATGTACATTTCTTTTTTTCCCTTTTTTTATTTTACCTTCCTCTCATACCAAACTAAATTTAGCTACCATTATCACACAAATATATATATATATATATATATATATAATTATTCTATATATTCTTCTATTTATCAGTATTATTTCTCTGGATACATATAGCATCTTTCTTCATATGTCCTTTATAAACAATTTGGATATTTGTAATTATAGTTAAAATAACTTATTCACTGAGAGTTATTCTTAAGACAATATTGTTGTTACTGGGTATAATGCTCTCTTGGTTCTGCTCAATTCACTATTTGTTATTTCATTCAAGCTTTTCCATGTTTTGTTTTAAAGATCATTGAACTCATCATTTCTTTTAGCACGGTAATATTTGATCACAATCATATACCACAACTTGTTCAGCCATTCTCCAATTAACAGGCATCCCCACAATTTCTAGTTCTTTGCCACCACAAAGAGAGCTGTTATGAATATTTTAGAATATAGAAGTTCATTTCCTTTTTCCCTAATCATCTTTGGTCATATATACTTTTAAGATTTGTAAAATTCTGTCTCTCTCTGTATATCTATATATGTATGCGCGCATGCATGTGTATGTATATATATATATAATATCTACTTATTCACATGGCACTGTACATTTTGTAAAGCTCTCCATAGGTAATATATAATACATTTATTTATATATTATTTATGTATATATATGCATATGTTTAAAGAGAGCTTTGCAAACTTTAACGTACTTTATAAATCCTAGCCAGTATCCATATATACACACAACAATCCTGGGAAATAGGAATTATTTTTTGCAGTTTTCAGTTGAAAGTAAGGCTGAGAGAGGTTAAATAAGTATCTGAGTATGGATTTGAACTCAGGTCCTCCTGGCTGCAAGTCCTGTGTTTTTGTCCACTATATCACTTGGCTACCTCAATATTTGCTCTATAGAATACAGGGTGTATATATATATATATATATATATATATATATGTGTGTGTGTGTGTGTGTGTATACATATATAAATATACATACATGCACATATATGTATATATACATGTGCATATAGAATCAAGTCTTAAAAAGTGGCATGAGAGATAGAGATAATGGTACAGATAATTCAAAGAGCAGATAATACAAGAATTCCCATGTACATCACAAGGTTGCTGAGAGGAAACCATTTTGTAAACTGTAAAGTGATACATAATGGCAGTTATTCTCATCATTGAGTTTGGAATATATTATTTGATTTGGGGAAAGTACCATATTTACTTCAGCACTTTGGGATTTCACTTTAATCATGTTTTGCCTAGGCTCATATTAAAATGTTTTCATTCTCTTCACAAAAACTAGTTGAAGGAGAAGGAAGATGTCCCAGAAGTGTCTTGAGTGACAGAAATAAAAGAGTTTGGGATTAAAACTTTCTTCAAGTAATTCACGTAATCAGTGCTCAATAAATAGGCATTGAATTGCATAGAATAATTAAATCATATACAAATGATCAACAGTAGACTATCCATACTTATGGCACTTACACAGGAATATTGCAATTTTTATAAACCTGTATTCACTATGTAATGTAATTCAGCTTAAACATAATCTACTTAGTCTTTACCCAAGGTGATTTAGTCATTACAGTAGCATATTAGCAAAAGACTTCACTGTTAGTCAAGGTCACTTCTAAACCTATATTAGCCCATAAGCTGTTTGACAGTGGGAACCATTTCCGACTTTATACTTTTAACTCTAGCACCTAGAGCAGTGCCTAATGCATAGGAGGTGTTGAATAAATATTTGATTGCTCCAAGAGACATGGGCCTCTCATGATGCTATATCTATTGCTAGCTAGCTATGTATCCATATATGCATATAGCTATCTATATCTATGTAACTAGAAGGTACAGAAGTATATGTATTATATATCTATGGATATAGATATCTATTTATCTTTAGAGCTCTCATTATACTCTGAGAGGTTTAAAAAAAGCTGATAATTTATTATTTTTTATTTTATATATTTTATTTTTTATTTATTTTTATTTTTTTCAGTAACTTGTATTTTATATTAATGTACCTCCCACTGCTCTCATTGAGAAAAAAAAATCTTCAATTTATAGCTGCATATAATGGCCAGAAAATAAAAAAGGTCCTCACATTAGCTGTGTCTGAAAATGTCTGTTTTTTTAAAGTTCATTGCTTCTCAGAAAGTTAAGGGCAAGTTTTATCTTCATTCTTTTGAAGTCCTGGTGCATCATTGGGTTGATCAGAGTTCTGAAGTTGTTCAAAGTTGTTTTTCATTATAATAATGTTATATCAAGTATAAATAGTTCTCCTAGTCCTGCTTGCTTCACTTTGTATAAGTTCATAAAGGTTTTCTCAGTTTCTTTTAAAATTGTCTGTTTCAACATTTTTATGGAATAATAATATTTCATTACATAAATATTCCACAAATTGTTGAGTCATTCCCCACTTGATATATTTGGGTTTTTTAAGTGAATCTAAGAACTTGGTAAAGGAGAGCTAGGTTCAATCAGTTATTAAATGAAAGTGTGACATTCAAATAATTTTCATTTTATTAAAAAAAATGGAAATCATAGAATTTGAAAGGTGGAAGGGACCTCAGTGACCATCTAATCCAATCCACACACCAATGAAATCACCTCTATATCATATTGACAAATGGTCTGATCATTCCACTTTTAAAGTCTAGGCAAGCATTATGAAAACAATGTTTTCTTTATGTAATAGGACAATCAAGTGTCTAAAAATAATACATCATGGATTATATGTGACACACATAACATGCACACATACATTCACACACATGGATAGGGACTGAACTTGTGATTTCAATAGCATTAGAACTTCTGGTTGAAAAACTTCAACTGAATTGTAGAAAATATAAAATATTTGGGAGTCAACTTGCCAAGACAAAGTCAGGAACTATATTACAGAACATTTTTCACACAAATAAACTTAAATCTAAATAATTGGAAAAATATCAATTGCTCACAGGTAGGTTTGAGCCAATATAATAAAAATGATTATTCTACCTAAATTAATCTACTTATTCAGTGCTGTATCAATCAAACTGCCAAGAAATTACTTTACAGAACTAGAAAAAAATAACAAACTTCATCTGGAAGAACAAAAGATCAAGAATTTCAGTGGAATTAATGAAAAAAATACAAATGAAGGTGGCCTTGCTATACCAGATATAAAACATTTTATAAAGCAGCAGTCATCAAAACCATTTGGTACTGGCTAAGAAATAGAGTAATGGATTATTAGTGGAATAGATTGGATATACCTGACACAATAGTCAATTACTATAGTAATCTAGTGTTTAATAAACTCAAAGACTTCAGCTTCTGGGATAAGAACTCACTATTTAACAAAAATTGGAAACGAGTATGGCAGAAAACTAGGCATTGACTAACATCTAACACCCTATACCAAGATAAGTTTAAAATGGGTTCATGATTTAGACATAAAGTGTGATGCTATAAGCAAATTTGGAGAGCAAGGAATAGTTTACATGTCAGATCTGTGGAGAAGGGAGGAATATATGGCCAAAGAAGAGCTAAAGAACATTATGAAATGCAAAATGGATCATTTTGATTACATTAAATTAAAAAGTTTTTGCAACAAAACCAGTGTAGCCAAGATTAGAAAAGAAACAAAAGCTGAAAAACAGATGTTATAGTCAGTTTCTAATAAAGATCTCATTTCTAAAATATATAGAGAACTGATTCAAATTCATAAGAATACAAGTCATTAACCAATTGATAAATGGTGAAAGGATATAAGCAGTTTTCATATGATGAAATTATAACCATGTTTAGACATATGAAAAATGCCCTAAATAACTATTGATTAGAGAAATGCAAATTAATACAACTCTGAGGTACCACTTCATACCTCTCAGATTGACTAAGATGTAAAAAGATAATGATAAATGATTGAGGGGATGTGGGAAAACTCAGACACTAATGATATTGGTGGATTTGTGAACTGATCCAACCATTCTGGAAAGCAATTTGAAACTATCCTCAGAGAGCTATCAAACTATGCATTCTCTTTGATCCAGCAGTGGATCCCTCCATAAAAGAGGGATCTCTTTGCAAATATATTTGTAGCAGCCCTTTTATAGTGGCAAGGAATTAGAAATTGAGGGGATGCTTCTCAGTTGGGGAATGACTGAATAAATCATGGTATAATGAATATAATGGAATATTGATGTTTTATAAGAAATGATGAGTAAGCTGATTTCAGAAAAGCCTGGAAAGACTTAAATGAACTGATGCTGAGTGAAATGAGCAAGAAAACATTGTACACAATAAGAAAATTATGGGATGATCAATTGAGATGGACTTGGCTCTTCTTAGCAATACAATGATTCAAGGCAATTTCAAAACAGCTGGAATAAAAAAAAATGCCACCACATCCAGAGAAAGAATTATAGACACTGAATGTAGATCAAAGCATAGTATTTTCAACTTTTTGTTTGTTTTTTTTTTCTCTCGTGTTTTTTTTTTTCCCTTTTGGTCTGATTTTTCTTGCATAGCATGACAAAAATGGAAATATGTTTAAAAGAATTGCACATACTTGTATCAGATTGCTTTTTTTCTTGGGGAGGGGTGAGGTGAGAGAGAGGGAGAAAAGCTTGGAACATAAAATCTTGCAGAAATAAATGTTGAAAACTATCTTTGAATGTGTTTGGAAAAATAAAATACTACCAAAAATTTGAAGAAAAAAAAAGAAAGTCCATATAATAAATATTATACTTTGTACTCAAAAAAAAAAAAAAAAAGAAAGAAAAAAGAAAACTTCAACTCAGTGCCTTCTCTATAACTTATATAGACACCCAACCCACAACACTTCAAATGCAATCCGAAATAGATTCAAATGTAATTGGGAAATACTTAACAAAGATAAAAATACAATAAAACAGATATTGTTCATTTGGCTTCCCTAATTCAATATGCAGACTGTAGGAATCCTTATCTACAGTTTAGTTGCCCCAAATTTATTCAAGTTTGCCTAGAGTACCAACGGGTTAAAAGACTTGCCCAGGGACATAGCCAGTATTTGTCAGAAGTAGAAACTGAATCCAGGCCTTAGCTTCTGGCTTCCAGATTTGTTCTCTATTCATTACACCCTGCTATCAACTCTATGGGTATATGTAGTTGTGTACATATATGTATTCCAAATAAATATATGTTTCAAAAGTTGAGCTTGCAAAATTTCTCCTTTTTCTGCAGTACTGAATACCTTAAGCAATCAGGCTCTTATAAATCAGAATTTTAAGATTATCCTTAGGAGCACAGATTGAGTGGTTGTTGCCCTCTGAATTTCCATTGGTCAGAAACTCACCTTTCAGTCTTCTCCTTACCTTTTGACTTGCTCTAGCTATGTAGTACTCTCTAATAATCAGCAATCAAATTTCTTTAAAAAAGGGGGGAAAAGATACTTGCAAGATTATCTTTTTTTTTTTTTAACTGCTGATTAAAGACCATTAGTTGCTGATGTGAAGAGCAGTGCAGATTACTTGGAAACAAACATCTTTATTCATGAACATCTTTGAAAATCAGACTTGCATGTGTTTCATTTCCTTTCCACACTACTGAAGTTGCTGAAGGAGAATGAACTACTCCTTTGGAAGAAGTTACATAGCATAGTTTAAGACTGATTCTCACAGAAGAGTCCCTGGGCACTGCAAAGCCTTCATCAGTTTCACTTCCTTGGGAAACCAAGGAACGCTGTGAGCATAACCCTACTCACCTAAGTCTCATGATTTGCCAAGATGTGATGAAATAAACTGTTCATTTTTAGAGTGCTCAGAGTGTTCATCATTGGCAGTTTGTAACAAATGAGAAAAAAAAAAACCTTTGTTATTTTTTTCCCAGACAGAAATTTTTTCCCCCTACCCTAATTCTTTCATTTTAAAAATTCAAAGCATGCTTCAGTTTTTCTAAGTTTTCTTTTGCTTTTTCTTTTCAGAAAATCTCAAGGACACATAGGATTACATGATAAAGAGTTAGCATCAAGTGCCTTTAGAGCTGAGCCACTATTCTGTGTTGTTGAGAGAATATGTATACAGAGTTTTCAAACATTTTCAAACATGACTAATGTGTTGGTTTTTCTTAACTATATTTATTTCTTAACTACAAAAGGGAGGATTTTTTTGGAGTTGATAGTTAAAGAGATGAAAGAAAAAACTAAAGAATATCAATAAAATACTTAAAAATGAACAGAAGATACAATGTTCAGAAGGAAACAGGGCATTTTCAAAACTAAGTTAAATTTGATAAATGTGTTTTTGAAAATCACAAATACTCATCTTCCTGAGCTCAAATCTGACCTTAGACACTTACCAGCTGTGTGATCCTGAGCAAGTCACTTTACTCTGTTTATCTGTTTCCTTATCTGTAAAATGAGCTGAAGAATGGCAAACCATCCCAGTTTCTTTGCCATAAAAACTCTAAATAGGGTCACAACTGAAAAGCAATACAAGTTCACATAATCTTTTTTAAAAATCTCTTTACATATTTCCATATCTGTGTGCTGTCAATTAAATTCACAATGCAAAATATTTTTAAAGAGTCTTCAGAAAATAAAATCTGAATCATAAAACATAGCTAGGAACTCATCCCTTTAACTCATGAAGAACAGCTAATATGTATATGACACACATTTTAAAAATTACAAATAATAGCATCGACATTTATACTAGTTTTAGTAGCTAACAAGAAAAGAGCCTTGTTAAATATAACTGCTATAGATATTCAGTTTGTCCAATGTGCTTATGCCTTAGAATCCTACCCACTCAGGTCTTGTGGCAAACTCTTTGATCTGATATTTGAGAACCACAAATTATTTTCTATTTAACTTTCATAATATGAATGCAAGTCAACAAGCACTTATTAAGCATATATTGCACTTCAAGCTCTATGCTAAGCACTAGGGATAAAAATATGAACAGAGAGAACTACAGCCCTTGCTGCCAAGGAGCTTACATTCTCTCCAGCAAGACAAACCATAAAGCTGAAAGGGTGGGGAGGAGAAGATCTCTGTGCTAAGGGATGTGGCAGAAGATGTCTAGAGGGGTGGTCCTGGAGAGGAATGAAGATTGTCTGGCCTGGAATTTTTAGGAAGAGTAAACCACTCAGGGCAAGGGACCTCAGTAGTGTTCCAGTATGAGGAGATCAAGGCCAGAATAGACTTCCAGAGTCTGCTATGACAGGGTAGAAAAAAATCTGGAGACTCCATATAATTGGGGTCCTTTGTAATGCTATATAGTTTATTTTGTATATTTAAAATATTATTCTAAGAAAGGATCTATAGGCTTCACTGCATTGTCTAAGGAGTTCATGACACAAAAAGTTTAAGAACTGTTCTTCCCCATTTTTTGTCCTGACTTTCCATTGTATAGTTGAGCAGTTTAAATATCTATTATATTCTACCCTTGGATCCTTTGATATTTTTGTCCTATCATTTTTCATGCCTTGTCAAACTTCACTTCTCATTACTCACTCACTCTAACTCCTGTGAAGTTAAAATGTTGATGGAAAAAGTCATAGCTAAAAATTCATGTCATTTAGTCTCAAAGAGATCCTAACTCCTGTTAGGATCCTGTACTGCCCTTATCTCCATTCCTAAACATCATCACATTTCTCATAGAAACTTCAAACATTCTCCTCAAGATTTTTATGCCATTATAATTCCCTCTCTCAGAAGAGGACCTCTACTTCCACTTTAATAAAAAAAATAGAGGCTATTCTCTATGAGTTGCCTCTACTCCCCATATCAGAATTCCACTACATGTTCACTCATTCTGTAACCTTCTGTCCCAGTCTCCAAGCAAGAAGCCAATCTCTTTATTTGAGCCTCAGATCCCATCTCCTCGGTGAGCACTTTTATCAATCTCTCTGTATCTGTCTGTCTCAGTTTCTCTGTTTCTCTTTGTCACTTCTTCCATTTTTAATATCTCCTTCAAAAAGAAAAAGAAAAACCCTTCCCCTGACCCTGTCATGCCCTCAAGATATCAACCTATATCTCTTCTTCCTTTCCAAGATAAAGCCATCTATCTACACTTACAATCCCTTCTTGATCACTGCTTCCTCACATTTTACTTCTTACAATCTGGCTTCTTACCCACTATCCTAATGAGAAATCAAGCTCATTAGTCTATAGTCTGAGGAATCTATCTTCTTACTCTTTTAAAAACCAGGGCAATGTTTATCCATTATCAGTTCACATGCAGATCTAGTCAAATGCAAGTTTTTTCAGTATCCTAAATTGTAATTCATTAGGATCAGGTGATTTGAGTTCATTTGTAGCTGGTTGGTGCTCTGCTGTTATCTACTCATCTGTTTTAGGTTTCAATTTCCTTTCCAATCTAAAGAAATTTTGGATAAAGGAGCTAGTCAGGTTTTATACTTGTTGAGGACTAAAAATATCTTATTAATCTTCTTTATCTCAATCTAATCCTTGCCACAGTTTGTTATATGTACCAAATTGATGAATGAATGGATGGATAGATGGATAGATGGTAACTTCAGAGTGCATAGGTTCTCATAGAGACAAAGGATAGTCAGTGAGCCTTTATTAGTAAATAATCAATATTTAGTAAGCACTACTTATGTAACAGGCACTATGCTAAGTACTGGGGATACAAATGAGAAAAATAATCCCTGCCCTCAGGGAGTTTATATTCTAACAATTAAGGAGGATGAAGGGGGCAGAGGATAGGAACGTGATGTTTGGAGAGTTTACACCAAGCAGAGCAATTGATGAAAATGAAGTTAACAGAACATTACATAGCCTAGGGAGCTACTACAAAAGCCTGTTGAGTCTCACCTTCTTAATGGAGAGTTGCTAGTCAAAAGGTTCATGGAGCCTTATCAGTATGTGAGTGTAGGTTGTTAATACTTACCTGTTTAGTCTATACATATTGCTAATTTTGGGTGCAGAGGTAGTAGGGAAAGTAGGTTCTAGGTAGAGATAACCAAGTAAGGCATGCTTTATAAAAAAAAAAAAAGAGGGTTTTTTTAGGTAACTCTTAAGAACTGCAATTTACAACTGGGTAAGTAAAAATTGATTCTTTTTTAATGACAGCTGAAATGACTCAGTTTATTGACAAACTACCTCTCAGAGTTAGTTATTGAAAAAAAAATACCCATGCAAAACCCACATGACCAAAATCTATCATCATAGATTGATCCATGTGTGGTAGTTGTGAAGAAATTGCCCACTTAGGATGTCCTTGACCAACCTAGTGCTACATGTCCAGAAATCTCCTTCAAACTTAACTCAAAAATTCCTGTTTCAAGAAACTTTCTCTGTTGCACTTTTCTTCCATCTGATAACAGCTGTGCTTTTCCTGGGCACTTAAGGATCTGGAGGCAGAAGTGTGGATAGTGGATAGAGATACAACAGATAGAACATTAGCTCTTTAATCATAGAGGTCTTGCTTCAACTCCTACCTGTGATGCTTACTACTTTTGTGACCTGTACTGAGCCTCAGTTTCATCATTGGTAAAATGAGAAGATGAGATCAGCTGGCCTCTGAGGTTCCTCCCATCTCTGAATGGTTCTTCTTAGACCAGGAATTTTTAATATGTGGTTTATGGATTTTTAAAGAATATTTTGGTAATAGCATTTCATTGTAATTAGTTTCTTTTCTATATCTCATTTTGTTTTAATCAGTTAAAACATCCTGAGAATACAGACTTCACCACAAAGCCAAAGAGATACATCATACCAAAAACTACAGTGAAATGCTATCTTTAAAAATACAGGGTTTTTTTTAAGGTAATTCTTAAAAACTGCAATGTATCCTAAATTGCCTGGATTTCCACTTTTCTCAATTCACTTTTACCTAATAATTTCTGAACTTGTTCGCCTCCTTACTAGATCATAAACTATTTGAGTTTAAGTTGTGTGTTGGAGATATATTTTTTATGCCTGAGACTTAATAAAATGAACAATACAGAACAGGTGATTTAGTTAATAGTCAACTTGATTTGCCTTCATTGAACTGACTTAGATAAATTCACACACTAAGTAAGTCAGTGCTCCTTCTACTATACCAGCAACATTACAGTGTCATGGGCTCCCTCCCTTTCCTTTTCTATTTCTCTCTTGACTGTGGTATTGATTCCTTTGAACGTCACTCCATATCAAGAAGCCAATCTCATCTTCCTTGGGTACAGCTGAGGGGCTTTGGCTTTCAATCATAATGATGATGCTTAAACAGGCAAGTTTCCTGTATAAATACTGACCAGAAGTAGATTAGTAGGAGAATATAAAGTTATACATGGGGCCAGAGTTAGGCAAAATTAGGAAGTAAAAGGATGCTTGTCTTTTGTACTCCCATCTTTCTGCTCTTTATCTACTTTTTTGAATTCTAGTTTGTCTTCTCTTAATGGTTAGAGTAGATAGAGTTTTAGACCAGGAGTCAGAAAGAAGTGAGTTCATTCTCTCAACTATGTGACCTGGGCAAGTCATTCAAATTTTCTCAACCTTTTTTTTTTTCCTCATCTGCAAAATGGAATAGTAATAGTCTCTCCCTCATGAGATTAATCTAAGTATCAAATAACATAAACAAAAAGCACTTTGCAAAACTTAAAGTATTATATAAATATTTGTTATTATTGTTAATGACTAATAATAGTGGTGACTTTTTGACTTCAGCATCATCACCTTTGAATCCTCTTTTATTTCTAATAAAAACTTGCTCACAGAATCCTATTTGTGGAATACTGGAAAGAGTACTGGTTTTAAAACCTGAAGATCTGAGCTCACATTGGAGTTGTGCTAATTAGCTATCTGCAATATTTTAAAATATTGTTTATTTTTAAGATTATTTTAAAAGACAGTTCTTAAAGACATTGAAAAATGGTGTTCACTTGCAGAGAAAGAACTAATGAATAATTTCACTATTTTTCACTTTTTAAGATCTTTTTTTTTTTGCTAAAGTGGCTAATATAAAAATATATTTTGCATGATTTCACACATAAAATTGGTATTGCTTGCCTTCTCAATGGATGGGAAAGGAACTTAAGGGACAGTAGATTCTCTTTGAGGTTTTGCTTGTAGCTGTCTTCACATTGTTATCTTCTATTGAGTTTGTATCTTGATTTTCCCTATCACCATAGTTGCTTTTTATGATCAGGTTCTTTTTGTTGTTGTTGTTTTCTCATTTTCACAGCCTATTTCTTATTTCTGAACTTTATGGTAAGCTCTGTGAGCTCTTGGTGGGTTAGCATTGTTTCAAATTTCCTACTTTTTCTACACTGCTGTTTTCAGCAGCCATTTCCAAGACTCATCACGGGGTTGCTTCTGCAAGTACTCCAGATTAGCTTTCATCCTGTTGCCAAAAACATTTACTTCCAACTTTCTGAGTTGTTTTAGCTTGAAAAAGTTTCACACCCCAACCTTTTGTTGACTATGCTGCTCCAGAATTCAATTTGATACATTATTTTATAGTTTTTTTAAAGGGGAATGTTGGGAGCATTAAGCTAGGTTGCTGCCTCTACTTGGCCATCTTGCTTCTGTCCACTGTCTAAATAATCTTGTTGCTATAACTGCCAAGTTGCTAAAAACTCAAGCAATGATTTAAAAATAGGGATAGAGGAGAAACTTTCATTATTTCTTCAAACACCTTTACCTCTTTAAGCTTTAGTTTTCTCATCCATAAAATAAAATGGTGTACTTTTCAAAAAAGTATTGAAGACTCTACTCATACCAGGCATGTGATGGATATAAAGTTAAAAAATGAAAAGTCTCTACCCTCAAAGAGCTTACATTCCACAGGAAGTAAAATTATAAGCTCTATTTAAATCCTCAGATTTTGAATTCATCCCAACTAAGGTAGAAATAATAATGGCTATTATCAATGGTATTTGCATTTAATGAGCCAGCACTAGAATAAAGGTCTCCTAATGGAAGTCCTAAGAATCATAAATTTCAGATTTTATTGGGATGCCATATTATTCTAATCTCCTCAAGCCTTAGCCAATAGTAAAATAAAATATTTTCTGGTTTTTAAGGGCTTCTACTTGATCTCTGAAATCAAACTAAGCAAATGATAGCTTACTATATTTGTGTGTGATTCTATTCTCCTTCATGGAGCCTACTAACTCAAGCCTGGTCCAAATCAATATCAGCAGGAATAGTGGCTGCCTGCTATCTCTTTGGTGGTATTGTAGATGAGGGGGTGATTTATTTCATTTCCTATTTCTTGTGCAAGGATGCCCAAGTCACTCACTCCCCATGGTCAGTTCTGTCACTAATTAACACCCCTGTTGGAACTCAGACACGAAGGACTGAATAGGACAAGGAGAAAAGCCTCTCCCTCCTGAGTGGTCCTTTTACAGAAATGTTGACACATCCTGGGGGGTAAGATAAAAGAGATTTGAAAGAGAACCCTTTAAGCCCTGTCCCTCTGCTGGAGATTAATAGGGTAAGTATTTAAATTCACTGGAAATTTTTTTTTAGCCTATCTAGAAAGCTAGGTATTGAACATAACATGAACTTACAGATACAATTCCAAGGAGAGCCTGTCGGCTCGAGTGTCATTCTTTTGATTTACAGTTGCAATAGCAGGAGCTGCATGAATTTCAAATGATGTGATCATATTCTATCAATTCCTTGGGCTCTAGCAAGAGTGAATCCCAAGTAGATCATTTGCCATATCTTTCAGTGATGAACATGCCAGGATGTGAGAGATGTTAAGTGTCACACTAAGGGCTTCTGACCTGTCATCCTGCTCTCAATCAATGATAATCACCTATACCATAGTAAATGTTCATTTGGTTTCAGGTAATAACTAGACATATTTGCAGCCAGGAAATAGGAAGCAGAGGCTAAACATATCAAACCTATTGTGTACGTCTAAAGAGTGTCTAATGTAGAGCATTATTTATTTATTTTTCTCAATAGTATTTATTTTTCCAAAACCATGTAAAGACAGTTTTCAATATTCATGTTTTTAAGATTTTGTGTTCCAAATTTTTTTCTCCCTCCCTCCTATACTTCCTCTCTCCCCAAAACAGCAAGCAATCGGATGATACAGGTTATACATGCACAATCCTTGTAAACATATTTCCACATTTGTCATGTTGTACAAGAAAAATCAGACCAAAAGGAAAAAATGAGAAAGAAAAAGAAAAGCACAAAGAATATGTTTCAAACCACAGTCAGTCTCCCCAGGTCTTTCTCTGGATGCAAATGGCATTTTCCATCCCAAGTCTATTGGAATTGTCTTGGATCACCATATTGCTGAGAAGAGCTAAATCTACCATAGATAATCATCACAATAATTTTGCTGTTATTGTGCACAGTGTTCTGGTTCTGTTGAGGATTATTTACAAAGAAACTTTGGGGCTATCTGCACGGAGTTTTAGTAAATAAGGCTTCTATTCAAACAAAGAATTTCATATTTACGTTCTCTCAGTCTGTCCTGCTTAACATTTAATTTTGTTCTGTACCTTAGCTCATGCTTCATTTTAAGGCTATTTGCTTTCCCCCATATTCAAGATATTCTTCCTCCTATCCTACCTCCACCAGCAGCAGCTAAAACTGATTAACTTATCACACCTAAAGGCTCAACCCTGACCCTGGTTCTCAGACCAATCTTAGCTTCCCAACAATTGCTGAGGATTTAGCCCTACCCTTGTTAAATATTTCCTTCTCCATAATCTTGCTTCCCACCTCTTTTCCACAAAAGCCCTGTCCTAGGCAGAGGTTTAAAATGGAACCAGTGATTCCTCTTATACAGCCTGCCCTTGAGTTAGCTGTTACACAGAAGAAGAAGCACTAAATTTAGAGTCAAAGGACTTGGCTTCAAATCTTGTCTCTGAGTTTGGAAAAGCCACGTTTTCTTTCTGAGCCTTAAATTTCTCACCTATAAAATGGAGATAGGGTGCTTCTAAGGTCTCTTCTGCCCTAAATTTGTTCCTTTATGATTCCTGCTTTAACATTTGCTAATCATTTGTGCATTCTAATTTCTATGTGCTTCTAACTCTCTGTTGATTTCTGACTTCTTGGGAGAGGTTAGATCAAGCTGTTCAGACATTCTGAGGCTCATACATATCCTGCTATTAGCTACAAACTATGGTCAGGTAGTTTATTTCTTTTCTGTCCAGCATTTCATACCCTATTTATAGAAAAGATGGCATTCTCCTAAAATCAGGTAATCCATACATTTAGCCAAGATTGTGCTGTTGTTTACTCATTTTAGTCATGTACAACTCTTTGTGACTTGGGATTTGGGGATTTTCTTGGCAAAGATTCCAAAGTAGATTAAGTGACTTGCCCAGGATCACTCAGCTAGTATGTGTATAAAGTCAGATTTTTAACTCTGGAAGATGAGGCTTCCTGGTTCCAAGCCAAGTGCTCTATCCACTGTGCCACCTAGTTACCTCTAAAATTGCATCTCAGAGATGAAAATCTTATCCTGTTTTAAAGTTCCATGGTTGGAGCTTCTCTCCCCTGGAGCAAATTCATTGTCATCCCTACAGTAAACAAGTATCATTAAGACACACGCCTATGTGGTATATAGAGTTCTGGGCCAGGAGTAGGGAAAACTTTAGTTTGAATGCCCTCTCAGAAATTTACCAACTTTATGATGCTGGACAAATCATTGTGGTTGTCTGACTCTTAGCTTTCTCTTGTGATATGATTGGGTTGGCCCAAATGATCTCAAAGGTACCTTCCTGTTCTAAATTTATGATGCTATAATTGCTTTGGTTCAATCAATCAAGTATTTAATGATCATTTACAAATCAGTTGTACAGACATTTATTAAGCACATATTGTATTCAAGGAAGGCACTATGTTAAACATTAAGGACCAAAAAAAAAATTAACAATCTTTCTACTATATGTACAGGGTACTATTTTAGGCATAATGGAAGGTATCTAAGATACTGCCTTCCAGGAACTCACTATTTGGGAAGATGAGACCTCTATATAGAAAAAGATAACATTACAATGTAGCCCATTTTTTCCCTCTAGAGGGTTGTTCTCTTTTCCAAAGAGTCTCTTATAATCAAAGCCTAGCCTCCCTCCTCTTTACCCTCTACCCTCCTTCTGCCACCATATATATATTCCCCTTTGCTGAAGGATAGTGCACTATGAAAAAAAAGTTCTGAGACCTGTCTGGGCTATGAGGGATTCAATGAGATGAATAGGTCAGATGTAGTGTATAGATGTATAGGGGCTAATAGTGGAAAAATGATGGAAAGCTGTATTGGTCAGAGAAGAATTCAAGGAGAGAGGATGTAAACGACATTGTCTTGAAGGATAAGAAGACTTCAAGTAATGAATAGTATACTTGTTGGAACACAATTGCCTGATGCTTCCCCAAGTTACCCAGAAGAGATATTGTTGCTCATTGTGTTTCAAGGTCAAGGTACTGGAATACTAGATTATGTTGCTATGTGAATAGAAGAATTCACCTTCTAGTACATTCTTGAAAGTGAAGAAGGGCAACTTTCTTGTTTCTCAGAAAGATGAAGGAAGAAAGGAAGGCAGGCAGGCAGGAAGGAACAAATCCTTAAAATACCAGTAATAACTCTTCTCTTACTCCATCTGTGCATGAAACAATCTGTAAGTCTCCTGATTGTAATGGGGAATCAAACCATTGGTGGTCTTGCTCACAAATTGTAATCCAAAATTGTTGATACAAAGAATCTCCTGAGGTGAATGACTTTAAAGATGATTATGCTTCTGGCGATACCTGCAGCTGTCATTCATCTGTGCCCTGACATGGGATCAAAGTCTTGTTTCCTCCAGGATTAATAATTTTCTTCTTTATCTGGATCAAAGCCGTCTGACAGGGCAAAACTTCCTTTTCAGTTAAACTTACTGTATGTTTAGAAGATGATGACTTGAGATTCTGGTCAATATTAGTAAATATTGACTAGAAAGGTCATTGCATATCCAAGGGAAAGGGATTATCTTAGTAAAAAATCCTTATATGTAGATTTCTAAAAACACCCTCACTTTTAGGGAAAATGAAAAATACTAGTCTGAGAACTGAGAGAAAAATTTGTCCAAAATATCTTCTTCATTTTCCTTTCCTCCTATCTCCCATGAACAAGTTGAGAAAATCTCTGTTTCTAATATATATTGTATTATATTAATGTAATAAATATATCATATGTATCACATAATATTGTGGATATAGTAAGTCTCTAATCCATATTAAATCTGAAAGTTTTATAAAATACAAATACAGTGAAATAAAAGTAGGGTCAAATATATTTCTTAAATTTCAATAGTTTGCTGCCTTCGGCTACAATTTCAAACATCATTGTTTAATACTACACACACACCTATAAAAATCCTGACCTTACATAGTACACATGATAAATGGAGTGAACATACTTTATCCATATGTAAAGCCTTTCTAATTAAGTAAAAAAATGTTTAAGAGTTTTGTATATTTATAACAGGGTCATAAATCAACGTCAGTTACCCTTTCCTTCCACAACTTTGATGAAGCACTCTTTTTTTAATCATAAAGAATAGGACTAAGGTGTGTGGGGGGTTATATCCTGTCCATAGCAGACTGCCAAGTGAAGCTGTGTGAATAAGGATGATTTTACATCTTTTTCCTAAACTACCTACATGGCTGATACTTTAAGAACAGGCTTATAAGTAGGTGGAATTGTCTGTTAATAACAATCTTTGATAATCTTTGCATGACTGAAAATATTTCTTCCACCATCCTGCTGAAAATTTCTACAATTGAAGTCATTAATTGATCATACAACAAATCATCATAGTTCACATGTATATAGGAATTTAAGTTTTGCAAAGGAATATATATATATATATATATGCATATATATATCTTATAGGGAATGGCATATTGTGATGAAAATTACATTAGCTGTGGAGTGAGAGGACAATATTGTACAATAAACATTTATAAAATGACTACAATGTTTCCAGGTACTGTGCTAAGTGCTGGGAATACAAATAAGAAAAGGAAAAGACATCTGCCCTCAACTTTACAGAACTTATAGTCAAAAGTGGGAAGACAGCACATGAAAGAGCAGAAGGATAAAGCAGAAGAAGGTACCCAGTATGGGGTTATAAGGATGGTAGAGTAGAATCCAAGAGTGCAGCTGATGGGAAACAAAGAATTCACTAGGTTTCTGAACTTTATTTATATAGAGGCTTTGAAAGGAGATTTTTACTCAGCCCTCCCTCCAGTCAGAGAGGCAGAATCTACTAAGGGAACTACTGAAGTATGAGTCACAAAGGACGCAGGTTCAAATCCCTGTTCTCATATTTAATGTAATATTGTAATTTCCATAAGGATAGCTAAATGGCATTGAATAGAGTGGCAGTCCTGGAATCTGGAAGACTTATCTTCCTACATTCAAGTATAGCCTCAGACACTTACTAACAGTGTGACCCTGGGCAAGACATTTAACCCTGTCTACTGTGGTTCCTTCATCTGTAAAACAAGCTGTAGAAGGAAATGGCAAATCACTCTTCTTTGCCAAGAAAACCCCAAAAAGGATCACAAAGACACAACTGAAAAACAGCTGAACAACAAGGTCCTAGTTTCCTTGAGTGTAAAAAGGGAATTGGAAGAGAGGTCCTACAAAGTACTTTTTGGGCTTTGATCTATGATCCCAACAACAACAACCTTGTAAGATAGGCTCTATTATAATTCCAATTTTAGACATAAAATAAAGTATTCTAGGAAGTTTAGTGAGTTAACCAGAATTATTAAGTATCAGAAGCAGGATATGAATCCTTGATTTCTTGACACAAAATTCAACACCATAAAAAAGAGTTGGGGTAGGTGAAAAAGGGCAATTGACTCCAAAGTTATTAGAAGAATTTATCAGATGGAAGATGGGAGGCTGAATCTTGCCTAGATATTTACTACTGTGTGACCCTCTGTTTCTTCCTTTGTAATATGGGGATAATAATAGCTCCTACTTTATAGGATTACCATGAGGTTCAAATGAAAAGTCTATGGAAAGTGTTTGTCAAACTTTAGAACGACTATATAAATGTTAGTAACTATTATATTTTTAGATAACCTCTTAGGCCATTACATGGAAAGAATAGGCCACTGAAGGTACATACATTACTAAATGGCTCAGAAGTTACTCTTGGGTTGCTTCAGTTACTACAGTGGTTGTAATAAACAAATGGCGGTGATGGATACTAACTGCAATAGTATTTCTACAAAGATATTTAGGGAAGCCATATGATGAGAATGGATCTGGTGTATTTTATTTCAGTTCAATGTATCTAGGGTGATAAGCAGAAAATAGAATGAGAAAGGCCCAAGAGTAGACACAGAAGCTTAGGGGTACACACAAAGTATGCCTGATTTGCCCTGATGCCCTAATGTCTCAAAAATGATATTTTATTTCTCACCTTTGAATTTTTAAAATTAAAATTTAGTCATTTTAAAATGAAGTTGTTTTAGTTATCTGTGATAAAAATATTGTCTTTATAAATGGATAATATATACTTGTCTTAAAATAAAATACCTTTAGAGAACTCTAATGACATATGGAGTCTGGAAAGAGATGTGTAGTTATTATACTTCTCTAAGTTATTGTACCAATGCTAAACCACTGGGAGCTGGGAAGAGCAGTGCAGTTATTGCACCTATGTCATATGGATCTGAGTCTTTATTGTATATGTTCTTTGGTCTTCCTGTGATTTTATAATGTTGAATAGGAATTTTGAATCTATTGGCCTAGAATGAAGACATATTGCTTCAAAGTCCATACACTTTGCATGCAACAGGGGTGGAGGAGTAAGAACATCATGAAGATCAACTTCATTCAACATTGAGGCAACAAATACAAAGAACTCAAGGAGACAAATATGACTTTATAGACATCACTGAGATTTGGTGGGGTAAAATCCTTGACTGGACCATAGTTCTAGAAGGAAATAATTTATTCAAGTATCTTTATAATTCTCCTAAAATTAAACCAACTCTGAATTTTTTTTTTTTTTTTTTTTGCTGAGGCAATTGGGGTTAAGTGGCTTGCCCAGGGTCACACAGCTGTTACATGTCTGAGACCAGATTTGAACTCAGGTCCTTCTGACTTCAGGGCTGGTGCTCTATCCACTGAGCCACCTAGCTGCCCCCAACTCTGAATTTCTAATATAAACTCAACATGGTTTTAATGCATAATCTTTGTTATATTGCTGTAGCCTCTTACTAATATATTTTAAAAGAATGTTCTTTAGAGACATTAATCTATAGTTTTCTTTTTCTGTTTTGATTCTCCCTGGTTTAGATTTTACAACCTTATTTTTATTATAGAAAGTATTTCTTATTAAAAGGAAACAGGGTAGGCAAAAATGTTGGTAGGTAGTACTATATACCAAGAAAATATACTTGAGGAAATCCAGGAACCAGAGGAGGGAAACATGATGTAAAGCATTTGGGTAAAAGTCAGTGGAGGAAGAAATAAAAGATTTTGTACTTGAAATATAGTATAGATTAGTAATGTCAAATCAAATAGAAATAAGGACCTTAAACTATACATGAGGATCCCCATGAGTAACATATTGACTTAGAAAACCCTATACTAATATCTATCTTCTATTATATTTCACATTTTTTTTTACAATATCTCTGGACAGAAATGGGAAATAGTCAATACTGAAATTCTCAAAAATAAAAAAAAAAAACAATTATTCCAATGCACAATAAAAATGGCTTTTTCTCTGAAAAGGCCATGTGAATACACAGGGAGCTTAATTTAGATTTTTTAAAGATGTACACAAGATGGCACATGATAGGAAAAAGATAAAGAAAAGAAGCTTCCATTGTATAAAATATGTCAGGAAGGCTAAAGTTCAAAATGAGCCAAAGCTGGCTAGGGAAGCAAAGATTAGGGACTGAACCTGTGATGTCATTGGAATGGAAAACTCCCAGATGAGGAAATTCTTTTCACTAATGCAGCATGTACAAAACTTCTAGTTTTGAAAAATCAGCTAGGATGCTAAATGTTTATATTAATTGCACAGTCTCTGAGGTAATGCACCAGAGGCAGAATTTGGACCATGGTCTTTCTCATTATGAGACATTTAAAAAAAAAATCTGCTACCTCAAGTTTCCTCTCAGGTGAGGAAAGCCAAGAAAACAAAAAGGGTTGGGGTAGTGCTATATTGGAAGAAAAGGCTAGGACACTTGCTTGGGTTGGAAGGAACTATGCTAATTGACAAGAGAGACAGCAGGGATGTTCCCCTCAATAATTTGCTTCTCTTTTCTCTGCCAAGGAGAATGACTTTTGCTTTAGAAGGTTCAGAACAAAAACAGCTAACAGGAAAGTGATATATAACTTAAGAAAGGAGATAATAAGATAACACTGAATTGCCCCAGAGGAATTCAAGTCACCTGGCCAAAATGAACTACATCCTAAGTTACAGAAAAAATAGGCAGATGTGATTTCTATATCATGGTCATTGCTAGTTGAAAGGCCTTGGACAGTGGGAAAGGTACCATAAAACTGGAAAAGGGAAAAATATTGTCCTGATTTTTAAGAAAAACAGAGGAATTAATTTTAATTCTTGGGAAAATTCTTGAAAGAATGATTAAAGACACGGTGGGTGGATGTCAAGAAAGGCAAAAAATGGTTATTACAAAGGGCTTGAATAACTTCATCAAGAAAAGTAATGGACAAAACAAACCAATAAGAAATCAGACCATTCCCTTATAACCTCATTTCTCTCTCTCTCTCTCTCCCTCTCTCTCTCTCTCTCTCTCTCTCTCTCTCTCTCTCTCTCTCTCTCTTTACAGGATGACTTTATTAATAGATGAAGGGAATTTTGTGCACACAATTTACCTAGATTTCATTAAAATTTAAGATGGATAGATGCAATTAGACAATAATGCAATTAAAGGCAGAATTGGTTGGAAGGATGGACTCAAACAGTTGCTAGTAGTTAAATGTCAATATACAAGAGGTCTCCAATGTAGTATCCTGTGAATGTATGCTTGGTCCTGTGCTATTTAACATTTTTATCAAAGACAAGAATAATATAATAGCCAAAAAAATCTTATAATCAAGAGAGGCAAAGATTCCAGGAATAAGTGATAATCCCAATGCATTGTGTCCTTATCAGACCTTTTTTGAAATATGTTGTTCAGTCCCAAGAAGGGCCCAGGATGACAAAAAGATCTTTAGTTCATTTCACATGAGAAATTGGACATGTTTAGTTTAAAGAAGAAATATTTGAAGGGCTATTCTACAGAGGAGGAATTAGTCAAACAAGTTTGACCCCCAGAATAAAAACCCAGGAGTGATGGATTGATGTTACAAGAGGTCAATTTAAGCTTGATGTCACAAAAACAAAAAATAAGAACAAAACAAATCCCTTCCCCCTCCTTCCTAACAATTAAAGCTGTTCAAAATTAGAACAGAAGACTGAGAAGAAGTGGAACTCTCCCAACTATTTTGTATCCTCCAACTTTGCTAAAGTTGTTAATAATTTCAAGTAGTTTTGTAGTTGATTCCTAACTAAATGGTGTAGCACATAGAATGTTGGGCCCAGAGTCAAGGAAACTTTAATTCAAATCTAGTCTCAGATACATACTAGTTGCATCATCCTGGGCAAGTCTGACCTCCAGCTGCCTCAATTTTCTCAGCTCTAAAATGGAGATAATAGTGCTTACCTTGAAGGGTTGTGAGAATTCAATGAAATAATTTTTATAAAGTACTTAGCACAGTGCCTGCCATATATTAGGCACTATGTAAAAGTTTCCCTTCCTCTTCCTTAGGGGTCTCCAAGGAGAATCTTAAAAGACATTTAAATATGCTTTAGGGTTTTGTGGGGGGTTTTTTGCATATGGGTTGAAATGGATGCTTACTGAGGATCTTCCTAAATTTAATTCTGTGATTCTGTAGAAAAGACTAAGAGATTGTTAGTTCCAGCAGGTTAGCAGAGGGGTCAAGAGCATACCATTCACTTTCATGGGAAATAGTGGGTTTATAGGTCAGCAAGGGAAATTGAAAACTAAGAAATATGTCATTACCAAATGTCATGATGAAATAGGTGATCTGGAAGCTGAGTCACCAAGGGCAGGTGTTAAATGTCACATCCCTGCCCCTATTGTGGTGGAGTGGAGTTAGCATGTATTAGGGAATAACGATGAGTAACAGGCAAGAGAAAGTCAAGAAGCTTGTGGAAATAGGATAGGAAGCATGGTTCACATACAGTGCTCCATTCAAAGGAACAAATGTACAGCTGAAGAGCAAATCCTTTCTGTTCATGAAAACTAATTAGAAAATATTACTTGAGTTTGTGTACAAATCCAAAACCAAGAGGCAGATTTTAAAACAATGATAGGAAATCTAGGTCCTATGTACATTTTGGGTTTTTTTAAACTATTTTGATAATGGACCAGTATTTAGCTATATTTGATTTACTTTGTAATCCTATATGTTTTATTTTTTTGCAGTTAAAAATATTCTGAAAAGATGAAATATCTTTCACAAGATTTCCAAAGGGGATCTATGATATAAAAACAGTTTAAAAACGTTTACTCTAAGAAATAAAAATAAGGGAGAAACATGGTGATTTATTGAGACAGGTAGGAGGTATGATATATGGATCATCAGGCCTAGTCAGGAACTTGCTAAGTTCAAATCTGGCATCAAACACTTACTAGCTATATAACTGGGCAAATCACTTAATCCTGTCTCAGTTTCCTCATGTCCACATGATCTAGACAAGAAAATGACAAATCACTCTCAGAATCTTTTTCAAGAAAATCCCAAATCGGGTCATGAATTTGACACAACTAAAAAACAAACAAACAAACTTATGTGTTTCCCTAATATAAAATTAATAATTATTTGTTTCACACAGATACTTAACCTAAAGCAGTATTACTTTATAGCACTTTTGGGGGTTAATATGCCATTGGCTTTATCCTCCATTCAGTTGAAGATTACCCCACTAAGGGCTTGCACACCCAGAGCCATATTATCTAAGGCCAGGGTGAAGAAGAGGATCAGTACTTCCTATGTTGGCACAGAATTAGCAAAGTCACTATAAAGCAATGTGATAACTAGAGCTTGGGAAACAGTAGGATACACCAGATTAGGGAAAGACAAGATAGTTATTAGCAAGAGACCACAAGACAAGTAGAATATAAGGTCTAAACATGACTGCATGATGAGGAGTTTGTTCATTTACAGAAGAGCATCCAAGGATGTGTCTGGAAAGCAGATGCAAGACTAAGAGGTTTATCAATGGAGGAAGGACAGAAAGGTTAATTTCAATATCTGAGTTGGTTTTCATTTTGGGGAGGAGATCTGCCAAGGTTCCAAACAGTTGGTATTTTTCATTAAAAATAATATGGCAGTTGGTGTCAGGGATCCAAACCTAGGATGATGATTTTAGGGGTCAAAAAGATGATCCTAATTTCTAGAAGATGGAAAGTAGGAAAAGAAGGAAAGTGGATGGAAAATCAAAGTAGGAAAAGGAAATAAAGAAATGCCTCTAAGATTCTCTGAGTCAGAGTAAAACTGTGATAGCTCTCTCTATATTCCTCCTATTTATAACCAAGATTAGTTCCATATTAAAGTGTGGGATTAAACCTACACATGGGGGCTCTTTCTCTTCACTATTCTCCTGTGGGTATCCCCTAAGACTTCTCTTTTTTATAATGATTTTATGAAGAAAACTTTGTCATTTCAAGTAATTGGTTTCCAAAGATAGCTCTTAGAAGGAAGAGGTGGGCTCACAATTGTCTATCTAATCCCTATGAATATCATCAGAAAATACATAATTCTTAAAAATGAATTATCTAAAGGAACAAGTTGATTAAAATGTGTTATGTGTATTTATTCCTTTTCCTGAGGAGGAGAAAAAAAACCTGTATGACTTTGGGTTTCACCACTCATAAATTATCAGGTCATTTTACACTTGTGGAATAAATACCAACCTAGGACACATACCCACACATCAGCTGAATCGGAAGAGAGCTAAATTTACAAAACATTAAATCAATAAGCATGTGTAAATGGGCAAACTTCGTGATATCTGATAGGTTAAGTAAGGCAGTAGAATTATTGCTAATCATTTGTTTTTCAACTTTTTCACAAGTTTTTCTCACCTCCCCTCCAATTTTCTACTTGCTAGGGTCTTCTGTCAATTACTAGAAAGGATAAGACATGCTATATATATTGGAAGGTCTGATCTTTCTTTATCAAGTATGCTGTCTTTGCCCTAACCCTGTCTTCTCCTCTTGCCTACTACTCCATCCTTCTTTCCTTGTCCCTTTTCTGGGATCTGTTATATTGGAAGCTTCTGAGCTAGATCTTGCCAGTTTCCAGGCTAATTGTTCCCTTCCCTATAACATTTGAAGTAGAAAGTCAATCAGACAAACTTGTGTAGGACCCTCTTCTCTCTTCAGTTTTCCTGAGCTGCATGTAATGATTATGGATCCAGGAGATCCACATATGACATTGGTAAGACTATTTGGTTTTACATTTTACTGAGATTAATTTTAGTCATTTTTTAAAAAAAATTCTTTTTTTGAGATTAGGTCTCTCTATCTCTTCCAGGCTTGATATATCTAATCCCACTATCCTACATGGGCGGCTCACCCCCTCATTAAATGCTAAGTTCTCCTATATTGTTATCATACTGATGTTGGACTAAGTATATCTTTTAAGTATATCTTTTAAGTATAGACCCTACTGAAGTTCAAAATTCTGGATGTGAAGTGATCCACCCGTAAGCCTTCCTGATAGCATGGATTACAGGTGTGCCCCATTATTTCTGATTAACCCATCATCTTAAGAAAGAAAAAGAAATGAAAAAGTCCTGAGAGTTTTAGTAGTTTACAAATTCAACATGAATCAGCAACATAACAATATAGCTCCTTTAGCAGACGTCTAGCATCCAGAACAAGGAAGGTAGAGCTGGCCCTCTGTCCCTTCCCTGGTCAAACCCACATTTGGAATGCTTGATCAAGTTCTGAGCACTGAGTTTTGGGAAGGGCATTGACAAGCTAGACAGATTTTGGAGGTGGATGAACACTCATGAGAGAGCCAAAGAAGATGCTATGAAAAGATTAATTGAAAGAACAGAGGCTCTTTATTTTGTAGAATCAATCAGTCATCAAGCCTTTATTAAGGACCTACTTTGCTCTAGAAGACAACCTTTAGAAGAGAATTGATCACTATCTATAAATATTTGAAGGATTGTTATATGGCAGAAAGTTTAGGCTTGCTCTGCTAGAACCATGACTTCTGAGGTCCTTTTCCACTCTAAAGTTCTGTGATTACAAAACTTCCTAAGTTACAAGAACCCAAGCTGTACTTCATTTCCCAAAGAAATATAGGGACCCCAGTGTGTTCTTTTAATACTGAGATGAGGGTTGAGGACTTCCTACTGTGTACAGCTGCTCAGATCTAGAAGTGCCATTGAAATTCACATAAGTTCTCTGCAGGCACAGGAATTGCTAATGTATTTAGTAATCATCAGAACAATGGTTCATACTTTCTTTTCAATGACATCCCAGCACTTCACAAATCAGACTTCACATGGCCTTCAGGAAAATTCAATATTTTTTCTGCCTCTCACATGCTGTTGTCTGAGTATCTGAGTACAAATTCATGTTTGGTCATTTATAATAAGTGAAGAATAATTTTTTGAAAGCATTATGGCTAAAGTTATCATCAGTGATTCTGTGAATAAAGAGGTAGCTAGTATCTTAGAATCATAGTATACATTCTCTCAAAATGGCTCCCAAGTCAGGATGTTCTTTCTAGTTCATCAAAAGGGTTCCAAGTTCCATTCCATGTAACAAAATAGATTTCCCACCCAAGTTTACTATGAGACAATAATGTGACATATGAATGATTGTCCCTTAATGACAGTGTTAGAAGAAAAATGATACAAATTCACTATGTTCCTGGAGTTACATCTCCAATGCACACTCTTAAATCATAATTATACAGGACTTCTGTTTCTACTGAACTGGCTATTACTGATGAATTTTATGTTCCTACTATACATGTGGATTGATTATCTTTTATTGTCATTTATTTGTTTTTCAGTTGTATCTGACTTTTCATGACCCCATTTGGGGTTTTTTTTTTTTTTTTTTGGCAAAGATAGTGGAGTGGTTTGCCATTTCTTTCTTCAGCTCATTTTACAGATGAGGAAACTGAGGCAAACTGAATTAAATGACTTGGCCATGGTCATATAACTAGTATGTGTTTGATGCCAGATTTAAACTCAGAAAGATAAATCATTTTCAGTCATGAACAACTTTCATGATCTTGTCCAGAGGTCAGTAGACTACTTCCACTTCTGTTTTTGTACTGCCAGCCCAGCTGAGAATTTTGTTTTTTACATTTTCAAATGCAATAAAAAATATTAAAAAAAAAAAACAAAACTATTCTTAGCTAAGGGCCTAAAGGTGAACTGGACGTGGTCCTTAGGCTGTAGTATGCTGATTCTGATAGTTCAACCTCCTCAGCTTAATCAATAAAAAATGCATTTATTAAGCATTTAATATCTGCCAGGAAATGGCTTACAGTATGCAAATAAAGGTAAAGACTGTCCTTGCCTTCCAGAGTTCACATTCTGATGGAAGAAGTTATGCGTAAATTAGAGACATTATGAAATTTGCCCAAGATCATACAGAAAGTAAATTGAGAAGGCCAGAATTTGAACTCCAGAACCTCTTTCCATTGTATCTCACAAATTCTCCTTTGAAATAATATAAACTCATAAGACTGATTGAAAACACAGGTCATCAATGAGTTCATTCCTTTGTCTACTTTAGTTTATCATATTTTTATGATTACATTTATTTAATATATCAAATTCTGTTTATTCTATTTATTATGTATATGTTTATTAAACTCTGAGAGCAAATTCATACATTGAGAAAGGGGTTGGATCTTTTTGTTTTCAATTCTAAGATTATATAATACTTCCTCTATTTAATATGTGTTCATATGTTAATATGTTCTAGATGTTACAAGGTATTTGAGATAGATACAAGCTGATGTTTAACAACTAGCTCTGAAGGGGGAGGGGATGAATGACATTGATTTAATCTGCAATATTGATGTTTCTCCATTACTTTGTCAAGTCTAACCAATTAATAACATAATAAATCATACATAGCTTTTGCCATTTTCCAAGGTATAAATAGTCACACTGAAAATTCTTGGAGTATCTGGCTCCAGTGTCAACCTGATTGCTTTTCTCTTCACAGAATGCACCAATCTATAACACGTATCTTTTTTTTTCTTCTTTCTTTTTTCCTTTCTTCTTTCCTTCTTTCATCTCTCCTTCCCTCCCTCTCTGTTTGTCTCTGTCTCTTGTTGTTCTCTTCCTTTTCCTCCTCCTTTTCCTCCTTTTTCTCTTCCTCCTCCTCCTCCTCCTCCATCTGCTCCTCTTCTTCCTTCTCATTCTCTTGTTCCTATTCTTCCTCCTCCTCCTCTTTTTCTCTTCCTTTTCTTCTTCCTCTTCCTCCTCCTTCCATTTTTATTATTTATTATTTTATTTTATTTTTTATTTATTTATTTTATTTTATTAAAATTTATTTTTATTAGAACTTGAAGCAATCTTGGAGAGCATGTAGTTCAATTTTCCTTTCTCCTATCTAAAGGAATGAAGATATTAACTCAGAGTAGAGATCTTCAAAATGGCAAGAAGTAAATCGGGCCAGTTTTATGAGGGGCAAAGTAGTCTTGTGGAGTGGATTTTGGGAGATTCTTAGCAGAGAATTCTTGACCAAAATATAAATTCACTTTCAAAATATAAATTCATTTCTGCCACCTGTCACTCTTTAATCAAAGATTCATTCCCTCAAATCTTGAAGGCTTTTACTTTCCAGATCACTTTAAGAGGGTACAAATATCCTTTGGGGTTTTTTGGTCTCTAGCCTCTCACATCTCTAATCATATTTTATGCTGCTGCCCAATTAAGTTATTCCTAAAGTACTGTTATGATCTTAACACATTTATACTCAAAAGCTTTCCCTGGCTCCCCATTACCAACTGGTCCAAGCTGGTATTCAAGATCATTCACAATCTCTAATATTCCTTCCACATGACTTTATTTCATATTGTCTATTTTCTAGTCAAACTGGATTACTCACTATTCCCATTCTTCATTCTCATCCTTCTTGTTGTTATTCAGTCATTGAGTCATGTCTGACTTTCTGTAACCTTTTAGACCGTAGCATGCCAGACCTTTGACTAAGGGGTTCATCTAATGACATCATGCATTTTAATACTGTCTATGGAGGTTTGTTCCTGTGTGTTTAATAGTATTTTATTTTTGCCAATTATATGTAAATAAAAATATTAACATTCATTTAAAAAATTGCATTCTAGATTTCCTTCCTTATCCCTTATATTCCCTCTCCCTAAGACGGTAAGCAATTTGATATAGACTGTGTATGTGTAATTATGTAAGACATATTTCCACTTTAATCATGTTGTGAAAGAAGAAACAGACCAAAAGGAAAAAAAAGAAAAAAATAAAGAATATAAAAATAGTATGTTTCAATCTGCATTCAGACAGTTCTTTCTCTGGATGTGGATAGCGTTTTCCATCTTGCGTCCTTGAGATTTATCTTGGATTGCCTGACGTTAGCTAAGTCATTCATAGTTGATCATTGTACAATGTTGCTGTCCCAGAATACAATGTTCTCCTCATTCTTCCTTCACTTTGTATCAGCTAATGAAAGCCTTTCCAGGTTTTTCTGGAATCTGCCTGCTCAGTGTTTCTATAGCACAATAGCATTCCATTATGTTCATATACCACAACTTGTTCAGCCATTCCCCAGTTGATGGGCATCCTCCCTAAGGTGTTCTTGGCAAAGATACTGAAGTGGTTTGCCATTTTTTCCTCCACTGGATTACCTTTTGTCATAACTCTCCATTATGATCTGGTTGTCTTGGGAACCCAGCATGACATCGCGTGTTAAAAAATCCTCATTCTACCTGCCCTCATTTTGTGAATGCCTTCCTATGTGCCGAGGCTTTGAGTTCTAGAGACTGTTTTCCTTTTGTCTTTGAATCTTCAGTGCTAATAATAATAGCTGCCATTTGTGCAGAGTTGTAAGGTTTATAGGATGTTTTACAAATATCTCAATTAATCTTCATGTATGCATTATTATATCCTCATTTTACAGATGAGAAAACTGAGAAAAGTTAAGTGGCTTGCTTAGAGTCCACAGATAGTGTCTGAGCTGGATTTGAACTTGCCTCTATGTTCAGCTGGCTGTTTCCACTGTGTCACCTAGCTGCCCACATAGCAAGAGCTTAATTAAATGTGTGTCAAAGGGATGTATTCCCTCCCACTACCCAACTTTACTTGTTAAAATCCCTCCCTTCCTTGAAGATTCAAGTCAGACTCAGATGCCACCTGGACCAAATTGTACTTGATATCCCCAACTGAAAGTGATCTCTCACTCCTCCAATTTCTCATAACACTTTCTTTGAACTTTTGCTTTACCCTTCTCACATTCTGCTTACACTGTAATTATTTGTGTACCTCTCTGATCTCCCCTATTATATTGTAACCTCTTTAAACAGGGACTGTGTCGGTTTTCAGTTCTCTGTTCCTAGTCCCTGGCAGCACCACAATGCTTTGTCCATAGTTAGTACTTAAAAAAATTAACTTGAATTGGGTTGAATGGAGCCTCAGCAGAGATTAGATTCTGAATGAGAAAAAAAAAAACTTCAAAATGGTGTAGAAGTTCTTCCCACATTTTGCACATAGCTAGCATTTAGTCAATATTTGTTAAAAGTTTTAAGGGACAGAAGAATTTCATCAAAAGTCGGGGAAAAGCACCTCAGAATTTCTTCACACTATAAGCTTTATAATTTTGCTGAGGATTGACCATGAAAGTAGAGTTGGGATTGGTAGAGAATGTTCTCATAACATTTTTTTCTTTGAAAAACAACAAAAATTATGCAGAAAATATAGACCTGCATTTTCTAAATCTATTTCAGAGGCATATGTGTCTAGCCAATTTTACAATACTTTCAGAGGATTTTATATCTTCCTTTAGTCACCTGTCTCCAGTTTTCTATGATTTGGCAGGGTAAACCTACTCTGCCATTTACCTGAGTAATGTTAGCCAATCAGCTAGCTAATCAGTCACCAAGCAGTTATTAATTGTCTAAGATGTGCCAGGTACTGTCATAAGTGCTAGTAATAACAAACACAAAGAATGAAACAATTGCTACACACAAGGAGCTTACATTCTAATGGAGGAGGCAACAAGTGCATGTTTGAATATAGAATGTCACATGACCTCTTATATCTTAGCTTCCTTATTTGTAAAGTGAGGGAGTTGGAATAGATAGTTTGTAAGATCCTTTTTAACTCTAAAGGCTATGACTTGAATAGTAAGCTTTTAATTATGTCTAACATAAAATCCTTCTTGATGACATTTAAGTTCCTCTTGTTTCTATGTGAATGAAAGTAAAGGGCATGGATGGCTCCAAGGATGCAGGACAAGCAAGGCTCCATGCATCTTAAGGTATGTAATTATTGTTAGTTGATAATGAAGGATTCAGATCACCCTATTAGTATTGACTTCAAATGATTATCACATCACCTTTTTAGATAATTGAAATATAATGAGACTAGTTCTATTTCCCAGTGTTTCATATGAAGAGTGCTCCTAAGAATCTTGATGTCCTTTTTTGAGTTAATTAGGTATACTGTGACTATAATCCTTATATGAAAATTTGCTTCTGGGAAGACCTTATCAAAGGTGAAATTGTAGATGCACTAATTTGTATGAAGAATCAGGAAAAAGTTCTCCCATGAAAATATAGCATCATATCTCATAATCATAGTGGCTTCTTATAATTATACTCTGAGATCTGATAGTTGGTAGTCTGCCAACTATCCAAAGTTGGCATCCTCTAGGTTAGACTTATGGCAAGGCATAGGTATACCTGAGCAAGGTTTGAAATTTATAATAGATATAGAATATGATTATGTCTAGTCAGTATCTCCCCCTCCCCTTTGTCATTTAATCATTTAGTCGTGTCTGATTCTTAATGTTTCCATGGATCATGCTGTCTATGGGATTTTCTTGGCAAAGGTACTGGAATTATTGGCCGTTCCTTTCTTTGATGGATTAGGAGTATCCATATGTACACACACACACACACACGTACACACACACATATATACACACAGAGTCACATATGTATAAATATAGATGTGCATATGCATTTAAAATACAATATGTCCCAAATTTCTTGTTGCAGTTTTAAACTTTAATAGCTTAGAAAAACTACATTAAGATTGTTGGGACACTTTGAGTATATATGTACACACACATACACGCACACACACACACATATATGTGTGTGTGTGTGCGTGTGTGTGTGTGTGTGTGGACTTGAACTTATATCTTCCTGACTTGAAGACTGATTCTTCACTCACAATACCACCTTGCCTCTCAATATATATATGTATATATATACATATATATACACACACACATATACATACATATATATGTATGTGTGTATATATACATATATATATATATGTGTATATATATATATATGTATGCATTTTTTTAGATGATAACAAATGTTACACTCTATCCCCTGCAGCAGGCTACATCTTGAGGCAGCTAGAGTGCTGTGCCTAGAATCAAAAGACCTGAATTCAGATATCTCCAGACAATTACTAGCTGCACAATAACCTGAGAGACAGCCTAGTCCAACTCCTTTATCTCATAGAAAAAACTTGATTTTTTCCCCTTAAGAATGATTTAATAGGTTCATAAACAAAGTTGGAAGATACTATGTTTAAATGATCATTTTAAAATCCCTTTTCTGTTATCTAACCTTCTGTTAGGACATTAGCATAGATTAGTGAATTAGTTAACAATCAGTTACAGTAAGTTGAAAACCATATTTGAGGTGCTTACTGTGTGCTGTGTACCACTGTGAGGGAACAAGTGTGCTATATATATGGCATCTCAGCCTTCAAGCTGCTTAGTTTTTTTCTGGGGAGACCAAATAAAATCCCTGGATAATGAGAAAGACAATTAAGAATAAACCTTTGTGACTCTTACTATAAATGGAGTTAGTTCAAAGTAGTAAGAGAATAAGCAGGAAGTATAGCAGAAGTGAGAGAATGCACGGAAGGAAATGTCAGACTCTGGTGGAATTATCCAAGTGCAAAAGGATAAGGAGCTACCTTATAGTAGTGGGAAGGAAAAGGGACCTAATATCTTCCAAGAATGGTGCTAGGCACTGGGAATACAAAAATAAAAATCCATGTCCTAAAGGAACTGAAGAGAGGGGAATTGTACTAAGTTATTTAGGACTGAGAGAATTTGAAATAAACGGACCCCGTGTTTGACCATCCTCATGGGTCCCTGCATCATCACTCCTCCACTAAGACCCAGGAACTCAGGCTAGTCCTGAGATCCTCCAGAGAGCTAGTCTAAATGGTATATTTTGGCACCCCAGCATGGGGGCTCTAGAAAGCCCACTACACATGTAGTCATGTAAAATCTATTTCTATATTAGTGGTATTATAAAACATAGACCGAAATAAAAACCCAAGGAAAATAAAGTAAAAAATTTGAAAGGATGCTGAGATGACTGAACAGCAAATAGGAGGACAAACACAAGCTTCAGGCAGTATTTGGAAGATGGAATTTTATGCCTGAGGAATAGCAAGATGGCAGGCTTGACTCCTTAGAGGACAAAAAAAAGGAGTCATGTATAATAAGTTTAGAAATGTGTTTGAGGCTAAATGGCAATGGATTTTAAAAGCTAAACAGTAGCTTATATCTGATCCTAGAGGTAACAGGGAACCACTAGAGTTTATTGCATAGGGAGTGACATAGTCTGACATGCTTATTTTGACAACTATGGGGAGGATGACACCAGATCTTGTGTCTTTCAGCTCCATGTTGTTCCCACTGCATTGTTCTACCATGATCACAGGAGTACCATGAAGACATCTGGGTATGAGGGTAGATTGTGAATAGATTTTCCCCAAAGGAAAAGAAACTGAAAGTTCTTAAAAGCATCTAAATTTCACAGAGCTAGGTCTGGTTCTTAAAAGCCTCAGAACTGGCTTCCTATTGTTGTAATGGGACAGCTAAATGATACAGGCTTAGAATTAGAAAGATTCATCTTCCTGAGTTCAGATCCAGTCTCAAACACTTACCAGCTGTGTCTCCCTGGGAAAATCACTAAACCCTCAATTTCCTCATCTATAAAATGAACTGGTGAAGGAAATGGCAAACCACTCTAGAATCTTTGTCAAGAAAATCCCAAATAGAGTCATAAGGAGTCAAAAATGACTGAAAAACAATTGAACAATTGCTGTAATTGACTGATATTCCTCAAACTTGGTTTCTTATTTTGGAAACAGACTTTCTGCCACTTAAAATCAGAAATGAATAACCACAAAAAGGCTGCTCCACATCCAAGCTCAGGCTTGCCTAGGTAGGACATGTTTTCACATCCATGTAGTTGGCGTAGGATCCAGGGCAAACCTTCCCTCCGCCATCCTTTAAGGGTATCTGCTAGCTTCAGTCCTGATATAGGTAGTGTATGTCTAAAGGGAAGAGGACTTGAGAGTGGAGTCACTTTCTTCTAAATATCTTCTAAAACAACTAAGCCTGTTGCTAAACCAAACAAGGAGACTCTTCATCTCAGCATGAAAACCATTCAGTGCCTTTCAGTCACATATGACCAGAAATGGGCTCTGAAGCTTATACTCAGTCCCAAGATCCAGGAAGGTCAACACCAAGTATGTCCTGAGGGATGGCTCATCCCATCCTTAAATAGAAGCTCCCAGAAGGCAAGAATTATCTCATTTTGTCTTTATATCCCTAGCACCTAGAACAGTGGCTGGTACTTAAGTGAGAAGGAAGGACACTTTTTTAAGTGCCTACTATGCTAAGTGCTTTTACAAATATCTCATTTGATCTTCACAACATTGAGAGGAGGGAGGGGGAGAGAAGCTGTCTTTTTGTTCAGTTGTTTTCAGTCATGTTCAAGTCTTCACCATCCCATTTGAGATTTCTTGGCAGATACTGGAGTGGTTTTCCATTTCCTTCTCCAGATCATGTTTACTGAGGCAAACAGGATTCAGTGACTTGTTCAGAGACATGCAATTACTAAATGTCTAAGGCCAAATTTGAACTTGGAGCTTCCTGACTCCCATGCCTAGCTTTCTATCCACTGACCACCTAGCTCCCCCAACATTTATTTGAGATAGATAGATAGATGAGATCTTTTTCTTACAACAACCCTGCTATTACTATTATTCTTTCCATTGTCCAGTTGAGGAAATTGAAGTGGATGTTAAATTATTTGCCTGGTATCACAAACTAATAAGCAGCTGAAGCTGAATTTGAATTCAAGTCCTCTTGATTTTAGATGAAGTACTTTCTCCACTGTGCCAGCTAGCTATCTTAATAGACATTTAATCAATGCTTACTGAATTTTATTGAAATTGAATAAATCTACTATAGCCTGAAAGCTGGAAGCGACATCAGAGTCCATCTAGACCAACTGCTGCTTTGTGATTGAGGAAATTTAGACCCAGGGAGGTTAATAGCACTTGTATTGTTTACTTCTGACCTGGTTCTGCATTGCCCTTTGCAATATATATGCCAGTACAGGATGAAAATGAGAGTGTAATTAGGACACCACGAGAAAGGAATTGATTTCAGAAATGAATTTGTATAAAGATTGATACCAAAAAAATTTGTTTAAATTCATGAGAAATAGGTAAATCTAAATTCTACTTATAAAACAATAGAGTTTCCTTTATATGGAAGATTCCAAAGGACACAGATTGGAAAATCTTGAGAATAAATTTCCCAGAAAAGAAATAGTCAATGCTCTTACTGCTGCCATCTAGTGACTATTAAGTGACAGTAAGATCAGTTATAGAGGACAACTTTCAAAGAAATATGTTTAAATTTATCACATTTTTTAAAAAGTAAGTTGTATGTAACATAAATCCATGATTTCACATATAGCCCTCCTCAGCTGTTCTAATTTGTATATGGAAAAGTTCTCTGTTTTTTTGTATATTCATTAGGTTCAGAATAAAAAGTAATTAAACAGAGATCCATTATGAAAACAATGGTCTATGTTTCTGTTTTTGAATGATAAATCTTTCCTAACTTCAGTCTTTGATGAGATTTTCCTAGTTAAAATATTCAGACATGTCCCTGAATTGGATTTGGCCAACTGCCAAATTAATAAGTATTTTATGAGGCGGTAGAAAAAGATTACTAGGCTAAAATAATTGAAAACTGAAAGGGAATGGGGCCGCTAAAGAAATAAGAAGAATGTTGTGGAAATTCATTGTGAAACAAATACTTAGCTGTCAGATTCTTTGCTTACCTCTTTCCCCTCCAATCCCTTGCCTATCATTATAGAGAGCTGTTAAGGATTGCTTGTCAACAATAAGCCAAAAACACAAAATGAACAAAAGAAGATGACTCAGTAGCTAAAGGAGCATATCAGCAACTTCTCAGGAATCACAGAGTTTTTCCAGCTGGCAGTTAAGTCACCTTAGAGATTCCCAAGCTAGATGTTTCCCAGGTTAAAGAAAGAGTATATATTAAGTGTGTTTTATATGAAGGTGCTGGATCTAGTGATCAGAAAACCTTGAAATTCTTCTCTTAGTGTATTGCTGAGTTTTAGCCTTATAGATTTAGAGGTAGAAGAGACTTTAGAAATTATCTAGTCCAACCTCCCTATAGTTAACAGATGAGGAAACTGAGGTCCTGAGAAGTTAGATGTCTTGTTCAAAGCCACAGATAAGTGGTACAGCCAGGGTTCAAACATAATCCTTCCAACTCCAAAATCAAGGAATCTTTCCTATTTTGTTGTTCAGCTGTTTGACTCTTTGTGACCCTGTTTGGGGTTTTCTTGGCAAAGATACTGGAGTGGTTTGCCTTCCTTCTCCAGCTCATTTTACAGATGAGGAAACTGAGGTAATCAGGGTTAAGGGACTTGGCCATAGTTACATAGCTACTGTCTGAAGATAGATTTGAACTTGGGAAGAAGAGGATTCCTGATTCCAAGCCTAGTGTTCTATCCAAGCTCACCTAACTACCTATAATCTTTCTTATACTATGTTGTTTTCATTTGTTTATAATAAAATCTTCCAAATGTCCCAGATTCTCATCTCAGTTTCTGGTCTGTTAGAAGTATGGTCTAGTACTCACCAACCCTTCACAGAGGACTATTGTCATTATGGAGAAATTCCCACCATCTGGCAATAATTTAATAGATAAGGTCAGAGGCAACAGAAGCTAAGCTGGGGGCAGAAAGCCAAAACATGTCAGAGGTGTGATTTGAACTAAGGTCTTCCTGTTTCCAAAACCCACACATTATCCTCTATGCCAAGTTGCCTCAATTATTTTGCTATTAATGTGAGAGTAAGCATTTAAAAATATCAACAGCAAATGGCAACTTCTATAAATCAGAAATAAGGAAATGGAGCATGGGGATGGAGGATGGTATAACATGAGAACTGCCCTCACATTGTTGCATGAATAATCAGTCTGTCAATCAGCAGTATAAATGTGTAGAAGCTTTACTCCCTGGCTTTTCTCTCACTAGCCAGTTTCTACCAGGATCAGAACCCAGACCCTTTCCAGAACACTTGCCCTGGGTGCCCCATTCTTGGGGAGGGGGTGACTGCTTTACCTGCTCCCTATTCAGGTTGGTCTGAGCCACACTAAACTTTGTTTCCAGATATATTCTTGGCTTATGAACTCTCCCACTATCCCCTACATCTAGTTCTGGGATTAATCATTGTTGATACTGATTCTGGAAAGAATGAGTAAATAGACTTTTTAGTGTCTTCATTTAACATCTCTGCCATATATTTTCTCCTATTTCTTCTACCATTTTCTCCTATGTGCCTTTTCTTCCATTAGAATTTAAACACCTTAAGGGCAGGGAAAGTCTTTTGTAATTTAACCCTAGGGAACAGTATTTGGTAAGAGCCTAATAAATTCTCATTCCAATTAAAACTATTTATAGTCATATGAAAAGTTGCTCCAAATCACTATTGATCAGAGAAATGCAAATCAAGACAACCCTGAGGTACCACTTCACACCTGTCAGATTGGCTAAAATGACAGGAAAAGTTAATGATGAATGTTGGAGGGGATGTGGGAGGGCTGGGACACTGATGCATTGTTGGTGGAGCTGTGAACAGATACATTCTGGAGAGCAGTTTGGAACTATGCTCAAAAATTTATCAAACTGTGCATACCCTTTGCCCCAGCAGCATTTCTATTGGGCTTATATCCCAAAGAAATCATAAAGGAAGGAAAGGGCCCCATATGTGCAAGAATGTTTGTGGCAGCCCTTTTTGTAGTGGCTAGAAACTGGAAACTGAATAGATGCCCATCAATTGGAGAATGGCTGAATAAATTATGGTATATGAATATTATGGAATATTATTGTTCTGTAAGAAACGACCAGCAGGACGATTTCAGAGAGGCCTGGAGAGACTTGCATGAACTGATGCTGAGTGAAATGAGCAGAACCAGGAGATCATTATATACGGCAACAGTACTATATGATGATCAATTCTGATGGACATGGCTCCCTTCAACAATGAAATGTTTCAAACCAGTTCCAATTGTTCACTGAAGAAAGCCATATACACCCAGAGAGAGGGATGTGAAATGTGGACCACAACATAATATTCTCATACTCTTGATTGATGTTTGCTTACATTGTGTTTCCTTTATCTGATATGTCTTTTGTGTAGATAGGATTTTTCTTGCACAACAATGATAAGTTTGGAAATTAAAAAAAATTCTCATTCCATTCTTTCATTCATTCATTCATAGTTTTCACATCTTCTCAAGCATTATCTTGTAATGCTGAAGCCACAGATTCTTATTTCCTCCTTCTTAACTTGTGCTGGCTCATACCCAGTTTTTCAACCATATTCTATCCTCAGTTGCTCTGCTATTCCTTCAAGTATTTTTAGTTTAAAAAAGAAATCCACAAGATCACAGAATATTGATGTTGAAAAGGACCTCCCAATTGAAGAATCTCCTTTATAATATCCCAGACAAGACAATCATTTAACCTGCTTGAACTCTTTTTTCAACAGAATTTTACTATGTCCTTAAACATCCAAAAATTCACAACTGGATTATGCTAATTGTTGGAACATCCTTCCTTACATTAAACCAAAATCTGTAATTTGATCTCCCCTTTAGAATAGCAATTTCCTAAATTAGGCAGGCCTTGACTTGAGTGATCATTTAATTAGATGAAATAGGCCATAATCCACTCCTGTGCCCTGCCATTGCTAGTTTCTAACAGTACTGCACACCCCCTAAAACACTCCCCACTCTGCCCCTCACATAGCTTTTTTCTCTTGTGTGGATGCCTCAGAAATAGGGCTTTTAGGAAAGTTATAGCAAATTGGGCCCAGGCCTGCACTTTAGCAGCTCAGGCAAAATTCTAGCCCACCTTCCCAGTGTCCCCATACCTTACTCTCTATATCACTATAGCACTGGCCAAAAAGTAAGTCTCTCTTTTCATTTTTTTTTTTTGGTTTAAAAAAAAGATAGAGTAACATAGGATGAGCAGACATGACTAGGTTGCAATCACATCATTTTCCCCTTTAAATTTACCCTTTCTGAACTTTCCTATGTCTATTTCCAAGTACATCATCTTCTGAGGTTATCAGCCTCCTCATTTCCCATGACTCTTCACTCAAACGAAACTACTTTCTTCAAAATTACCAATGCACTCTTAATTTCTAAATCCAATGGCCTCTTCTTAGTCTTTATCTTTCTTGACATCTTTGAAGCATTTGTCACTGTTGATAACTTCTCTTCCTAGACTCTTACCCTATCCTCTTTGGGATATTTGTTATTTGTTTTTCTTGGGTCCTCTTCAACATGTTTGTTTATCAGTGTCTCTATCAATTTCCTCTGATGAATCATCATTCATAGTCATGCTCTCCAACTGTGTGGGTGAGTTTTAATTCTTTTACACTGTCTTATTTGGTGACTTCATCAACTACCATGGGTTCATTATCAACCCTTCCTTTTTATAGATTACCTTCATGGATTCTTGAAATCCTTTTCAGGACACCACTGCATATCAAGTAACCCAGATTTTTCCATCTTGTTCAGAAAGATGTCATATAACACACTTTCCCTAGATTCATTCATTTATTCAATTATTTATTCAACAAAAATCTACTCAATACTCACAGTTTCAGAGCATTAAGTTACAACTTTCTAGATGGGGGTGGGAAGATACAGCGGTTGTATTAGATATTATCCCTGCCCCTATGAAACGTTTATTCAAGTAAGAAAATGAGACACAGATACAAATAAGTATGATACAAAATGGTATCTGAAAAGTAGTACATCAAAGAATTACCTACATAAAGTGCTATGTGAAATGAAATGAGATATATTATTATTTCTGGAGAGAAGACAGAATTTTTGGAGGAAGTAGAATTTGAGATGGACTTTGCTACATGGACAAGAATTCAGCAGGTGAAGGAGGCTAAATATTTCTCTCAAACTATTTTTTGTAGAAAAGATGGTTAGCAGTGGTAACATAAGCATCCCTGTGGACCACATATTGACTTAGAAAACCACATATTAATATTATCTATGTTCTATATTCCATTTTTGTTTATTTTTCTCAAATATTTCCCAATTACATTTTACCTTTAGCATGTTTGATACCTTTGAATTCAGGGATAATGTAATTAAGTAGAATCAAAATTGGTAAAATGACTGGCAAATAATGACCAATTATATAGTTTGAATGGTGTTGACATGTGCACTGTGACTTGAATTCATTAACTTTCCTTCTGAATCTATATCCTCTTCCATGTCCAGGCAACTCTCCAGGACCAAAACAAACAAACCCTTAACTACTTCACTACATCCTCAATCCAGCCCTCAAACAATGTCCTTTAACCATTAGCCGTTTTTATTGAGAGGCAGCATGATATAATGGATAAAGAGAGCTGATCTTGAAACCAGAAAGATCAAGATTCAAGTTCTGCCTAAAGCACACACTGGCTGTGGGAATACTGAGCAAGTCACTTGATTTTCACTGCTCTCTATTCAGAGTTCTCTAAGACTGCATGTTGCAGAGAAGATACTTTCTAAATTCCTGTACCAATGAAATCAAACCAATTTGTTCTCCTTTTCTAATCCAGAAATTCCTGTACCAATGAAATCAAACCAATTTGTTCTCCTTTTCTAATCCA
>JAJPUD010000101.1:286520-296726 GCA_023553655.1 Myrmecobius fasciatus | reverse complement strand
TCCTGTACCAATGAAATCAAACCAATTTGTTCTCCTTTTCTAATCCAAAAACTATTTTCCTAGTCAGAAAAAACAGAAGCCAAAAAAGACATGAACAGTTGTCTCTTCTTTTTTTTATTGTACCATCCAGCTTAAGAAACATTTTATCCCTTCTTTGACCTTGCTTTTTTGCTCAATATAACTTTAAAAAATAACCCTTTTTCCCTTATCCTTTTGTTTCCTTACCAGTCCCAGTTAATTTTGAGCTATAGCACTCCTGACTCTTTAAGAGATCAGGCTGGATTGCATTTGTGAAGCTGCACATCACTTTTAATGATCCCAGACTGCTCTCTGCGGCCAAAACCCATATTTTTTAACACAGATATTCTCTTCTTGGGGCTGTGAATCACCCACATGATCTCAGAAGAATCGGATTTTCAGATGACCCAAAGGGCGAAGTAAGATGCATGGTGGTACAAGCAGGCTGAAACATATTACCAGTAAGTGGTACACCAGTTATCATCAGGGACATGAAAAGTATGTGGGCCAGGCAATATAAGGGAGAACAAAGGATAACAAATCGACTGCTCAATTGTTGCAATAGTATCCTTGAAATATTAAAAGAACCAGTTCATCCTCTAGGTAAATGTTGAGTAGATTCTCTTTGATGTCTTTTTGTTAGGTTATGGGCTTAAAATGCCTGGGATACAAAGATAATGCCTGTGCTGGATGTAGTTTATATTCAAAGAGAGAATACATTGATGAGAATGCTCAAAGCATCAAAACACATTCTTATCCTGCTGTATTCTGGTGATTATTTAAAACTCACTAAGTGTTGTTGATACCTGTGAAATTGGTGTTGAAGCCTCCACTTCATTTTTTACTGCCATACTTTGGGTCTTGTTACCAAGACCTGGGAAACCAGAGGCACTACTCCTTATGGTATTCCTTCAGAGAATTATTGGGAAGCTCTTTCACTTAGTGATTTTTGTTTTATAGAAGTTACTCTCCATAGGATTCAGCTTTATAGTTGTAGTTGGAAAAAAAAACTCTTAAAACACATTTTTCTCAGTCTTTATGAGAAACAATTCTTTCCTTGTGTATCATTCAAATGGAAGAAAGAATGAAAATACTACATGTGCTAAGGCCTTCAAAGAGACAATATGCAATGGTGGATGGGGTGCTGGATTCAAGTCAGGTTGACCTGTGTTCAGATTCTGCCTATGATACTAACTAGTTGTGTATGTGTGAGCAATCAACAAATATTTCTTAAGGCTTACTATATGGCAGGTAGTATTCTAAGTAAAGAAAGGCAAAAATAGTCTTTGACCTGAAGGGGTTTAGGTTAAAATGGGGTTATTGTTGTTCAGTTTTGTATAACCCTTTGTGACTCCATTTGGGTTTTTCTTTGCAAAAATACTACAGTGGTTTGCCATCTCCTTTTTTAGCTTATTTTACAGATGAAGAAACTGAGGCAAACAGGATTAAGTGACTTGCCTGGGGTTATACAGCTGGTAAGTATCTGAGACTGGATTTGAACTCAGGAAGATGAATCTTCTTGACTCCAGCCCTGGTGCTCTGTGTAGTGTTTTCTACTGTTCTCAAGTTTTTTTTAGCTTCTCCTTTAGCAGGGAAATCAGATTATATTTACTGCACACATAATGTATAATCACATCAGGCAGGATGACCTATATAATACATTCCCTGAAGATCAGTGGAACACATTTCTACATAACTTTATTTTTTTATGTATTAGGATGAATTGCTATCATTTGCAGTTTTCTCCTGGAAATCCAACCTGAAAACTGACTCCCTCTAGAAAAAGCTGTTTTTATCCTCACAAGAACTTAAGCACCCTGTTTACTGTTAGCTGTATGTTACCCATTAACAAGATGTCAGTTTCTCCTTTGTCTGGGCTCCAAACAGAAAATGATTTTCCTATAAAACTATATCTTAATGATGTCATGATTGTAAAGTCATTAGGTGTCACTTTGTCAATGAACGCTATTTGAAAAGAAATCTAATAGAGAAGAAAGACATTAAGACTGCACCCTAATACAAACAGTGACATATTAAGAGCCTTTTTAATTATGAGTTTGGAGTGAGGATAGATAATATTTTAGGATAATAAAGTCTTTCATACTCAGTTTATACCAAGCCCTGTTAAGGCTAACTTTACACATGGGCCGAGTAAGCAACCACTCATGTGGTTTAATTTCTATCACAACAGGAACCAATAAATCAGTCAGTCAGTCAGCAAGCATTTATTAAAGTATCAGGGAAAATGTTAGGGGAAAAGAGGCTATCTAGATTCATGATATCAGACCTATTCTGGCAAAAGTTTAAACTCACAGACACTACCTGGTTTTGTTCTACTCAGTAACCCTATATGAAATTACATACAAGTAAAGGAGCTTTTTTCACTCCTGAGGTTTTTTCAGGTATGACTACTGTCCAAATTTCTTCTAAATGCTGACTTTGAGAGTGGGATATCAAATAAACAACATGATGACAAACAAATAATCTGTCTCTGCTCCAGTAATTTTTTTAGCTTCCTGATTTGTATCCAATCTTATGTTCAAATTGGATACTCTCTATGAACCTGACATCAAATGTTTCCTAAATTAGGCAATAATTTTATTTTGCAACTAATACTGACAATCTCTAGCTTGTTAGTCATCTGGTGTGGGGTATAATTTAACTAGATTAAACACTATTAACAATTATGTCACTCCATTTCCTAATACAATATTCATACTTGCAAGTGTCCAAATCCCATTACATATTTTTGAAAGTTTTTAGATGACTAGAACGTATCATAGTTTTCCTTCTCTGAGTTATTTCTTCCCTCTCCCCAAAAAACCCCACCATCACCAAATCTGCAATCCACATTAACTCTGATAATAGTTTTCTTAGGAATGTAGAAGACAGGATTTAAGGCTTGAAGGGATTGTAGAGGTCTTCTAGGTCTTCTAGGCCAGCCTCCCATTTTATATATGAAAAACTACGGCCAAGAGTGGTTACATGGTTTATGTGGTAGGTAGTAGGTAGCAGAGGTGAAATTTGATTACAAGTCCTCTAACTCCAATGCAGGGCCCTTTTATGCTGTGCCATGCTAGCTTTTGTTTGTATTTGGTTTGTTTCTAACCTAGATCTAAATGACCCTTGCCTGTGATCATATGGAAATGCAAGCTTTTTTTTTTTTTTTAGATCAGCTTGGCAGAGCACCGGTGAAGCTCTGTGTGCCAGTGACCCAGAATTGAACATTGGCATGATAACTAATGATGGAAATCTGGCATGGGTACCCATAATGACTGCAAAGCCTGTCCTTCCATAAATTGTTTAAATGGTGAGCTCTATTGTGTCTCAAAAGAAAAGGTGATCATAAATTATCTCACTGGTAGTAGTGCATCACATGAAATCCCTATTTTTCTTTAGCTAAAAATAATTATTCATCACTGTGGTTGTGTACTTTTAGTAAGACTTCCCACATATTGGTAGGCATTTTTGCAATTGGTTATGACCATTTTTTATCCTGACAACTTAATAAAATTTGGTTTACATAACATATATATATATATATCTCATATCTTCCTTTCCTATTACATCCCTGCTGTTGTCCTCCAAGTCTTTGGTATCTAATAATATGACCCTTCATTCATGCCATAGTTCGTCTAGCTCCTCAGTTGGGAGACTATTCATTTCCACCAAACTGCAGACACATGTCATCATCATCATCATCATCTCTTTTTTTTTATTAAAGCTTTTTATTTGTATAACATATGTATGGGTAGTTCCCCAACATTGATCTTTACAAAGCTTTCCATTACAAATTTTACCCCCAGTCCCCTCCCCTCCCCTAGAAGGCAGGAAGTCCACTACATGCTAATAATGTTGAAATGCTTGAGAAGTTATGCAAGAAAAATCCTATCTACAAGAAAAAAAAAGAAACAGAGAAAGGCAACACAATGCAAACAAATGTCAATAGAGATCATGAAAATGTTACGTTGTGGTCCATATTTCATTTCCCTCTCTCTAGGTGTATATGGTTTTCTTCAGTGAACAATTGGAACTGGTTTGAAACATTTCTTTGTTGCAGAGAGCCATGTCCATCAGAATTGATCATCATGTAATACTGTTGTTGCTGTGTATGATGATCTCCTGGTTCTGCTCGTTTCACTCAGCATCAGTTCATGCAAGTCTCTCCAGGCCTCTCTGAAATCGTCCTGCTGGTCGTTTCTTACAGAGCAATAATATTCCATAACATTCATATACCATAATTTATTCAGCCACTCTCCAATTGATGGGCATCCCTTCAGTTTCCAGTTTCTAGCCACCACAAAAAGGGCCGCCACAAACATTCTTGCACATGTGGGTCCCTTTCCCTCCTCTAAGATCTCTTTGGGATATAGGCCCAGTAGAAACACTGCTGGGTCAAAGGGTATGCACAGTTTGACAACTTTTTGGGCATAGTTCCAAGTTGCTCTCCAGAATGGTTGGATCCGTTCACAGTTCCACCAACAATGTATCAGTGTCCCAGTTTTCCCACATCCCCTCCAACATTCATCGTTATCTTTTCCTGTCATTTTAGCCAATCTGACAGGTGTGTAGTGGTACCTCAGAGTTGTCTTAATTTGCATTTCTCTGATCAATAGTGATTTGGAGCAACTTTTCATATGACTAGAAATGGTTTTAATTTCATCATCTGAAAATTATCTGTTCATATCCCTTGACCACTTATCTATTGAAGAGTGGCTTGAATTCTTATATATATGAGACAATTCTCTATAAATTTTAGAAATGAGGCCTTTATCAGAACCATTAAATGTAAAGACATCATCATCATCTCTTAAAGAGATTTTTTTTTTGGTGAGCCTAGGGACACACAGCCAAAGAAGTGTTTAGTTGAACTCAGGTTCTCCTGACTTCAGGGCTGATACTCTATCCACTATAACAACTATCTGCCCCCAAGAAATTTTTTTAAACCATCTTTAATCTCCATAGTTGGAATCTGATGATGCAAGAGAAGTAGTTTTATTTTTTCAATGGTATTTTACTTTTCTAAATACATGCAAAGTCAGTTTTCAACATTCACCTTCGTGAAACCTTACATTCCAAATTTTTCTCTCTCTTCTCCCTCACCAAGACAGGAAGCAATCTGATATAGGTTAAATGTGTGCAATTCTTCTAAACATATTTCCATATTCATTATGCTGAGCAAAAAAAAAAGATTGAAAGGGGAAAAATATAAGAAAGAAAAAAAAACAAGCAAGCAAACAACAACAAAAACACATTCCACATTTAATCTTAGTTCTTTCTCCAGGTGTGGATAGCACTTTCCTTCACAAGTTTACTGGAGTTGCCTTCAATCATCTCATTGTTGAAAAGAGCCAAGTCCATCACAATTGATCATCACATAATCTTGTTGCTGTGCACAATGTTTTTTTGATTCTACTCACTTCACTCTGCGTCAGCTCATGTAAATCTCTCCAGGCTTTTCTGAAATCAGCTTGTTGATTGTTTTTTTTTTTTTTATAGAACAATAATATTCCATTACATTCATATACCATAACTTATTTAGCCATCCCCCAACTGAGGGGCATCCACTCAATTTCCAGTTCCTTGCTACTACCAAAAAGGTTGCTACAAATATTTTTTTTTTGCATATGTGGGTCCTTGTCCCTCTTTATGGTATCTTTGGAATACAGACCTAGAAGAGACACTGTAGATCAAAGGGTAATACATGAGCAGTAGTATGGAAAGAGTGCTGAATCTGGAGTCAGGAGTCAGTCAAATTAGGTATGTGATCCTAGGCAAGCCACTTACTCCTTTTCTCCTCAGTAAAGTGGGCGTTATCATATTGTCTGCCTCATTGGGTTGCTTCCAGATTATGTGTGGCAAAACTCAAAACTGCCATGTAAATGTGAGCTGAAATCATCATCCTGACAATAGAGCTTTCCAGGAATGGAAAGGGCAGACTTGGTTGTGTTGGAGAGGATATATATGCATATATATGTGTGTGTGTTTTGTTACTAGGTTTCTTTTTTTTTTATTAAAACATTTTATTTATAAAACATATGCATGGGTAATTTTTCAACATTGACCCTTGCAAATCTTTCTGTTCCAAATTATCTCCTCTTTCTCCCCTCACCCCTTCCCCTAGCTGGTAGGTAGTCCAATACGTGTTAAATATGTGGAGAGGATCTTTTTTGTTCAGATTGTACTGAATGATATATTCTTTTGGAAAGCTCTCTCTCCTTTTAAAGTCATACACTGTTTCCCCCAAAAACCCCACCATGAGAGTATTGTGATAAGAAGAGGGACCAAGGAACTATCTGGGCTTTACTACTTTATTCCAAAATGCCAAATCCTTCAGAAGTGAGAATACGTTGACTCGTATGTGGTCATGGTCGTTAGCTTAACACTCCATGGAGTGTGTTTAACCAGAGCTGGGTTGCTGCTAACACCATTATACTTACTTGTATATTTGTTGAGTCTGCCATGAGAATGTTATCTCTGTGGGGGCGGAGCCAAGATGGCGAACTTACAAACAGCATCCTCTGTGAGCTCCTGAGACCTTCCCTCAGACCCAGACAAATTGAGCCTCCGAATTGGTTCTGGAGTGAGGGCTCCACCAAACACTTGGACTACAACGCACTTCTATCAAATATCTACTTTGAAAGAACTTCTGAGGTCAGTTTTAGATGGGCAGGGGATGGAGCAGCTCCCAGCGCTCAGACGCCAGTGCGCAGCCGGGGTGCAAGTCCGGGGCTGGAAAGGACCAGAGGATTTTAGCTGCCAGTAAGTTCCTGGGAGACGCTTGGGCCACTTTGCTCTGCTTGTGGGCAGGTGCTTTGGCAGGTCTACCTTTGATAAAAGGTGGATTGAGAGCAGCTCAAAGTGTGGTCCTAGTGCGGATCTAGCGAGATCAGCCCCAGACCGGAAATGAATTTGGCAAATTGCCCGAGGGCAAATTGAAATTGCTGCTGCTGCAGAATTCCCTACTGGTGATTGATACCTCAGCTAAAAATCATGAGCAAGAAGAAGAGAGCTCTCACCATAGACAGCTTGTACTGAGAGAAACTAGAGAAGTCCCCAGATCCTGAAATTCTGAAAACAATCCCAGATAAAGCCACAAAGGTGGACTTAAGCTGGTCTCCCTTTCAGAAGGCTTACCTGGAAGATCACATAAAGAATCTCAAAAGAGAGCTAGAAGAAGATTGGGGAAATAAACTGAGAGCAGTGCAAGAAGGAAATATTGCCCTGCAACAGAGATGTGAAAAACTGGAAAATAAGTCTGGTGAATTGGAAAAAGTTGCCAACTCACTGGAAAATAAAAATAGTGAATTGGTAAAAGACAACAATTCACTGAAAAACAAAATTGGTTAATTGGTAAAAGACAACAATTCATTGAAAAACAAAATTAGTGAATTGGAAAAAGACAACAATTCACTGAAAAACAAAATTGGTGAATTGGAAAAAGTCACCAAATCACAAGAAAATAAAAATAGTGAATTTATAAAAGACAACAATTTGCTGAAAAACAAAATAGGTGAATTGGAAAAAGTCACCAACTCACTAGAAAATAAAAATAGTGACTTGGAAAAAGATAATTCATTGAAAAACAAAATTAGTGAACTGGAAAAAGACAACAATTCACTGAAAAATAAAATTGTCAAAATGGAAAAAGAATGCAATGAACCAAAAAATTCAATTGGCCAGTTACAAAAGGAGCTAAAAAAGATAGCTGAAGGAAATAATACCTTAAAAATTAAAATTGAACAAATTGAAATGAATGACTCAATAAGACTTCAAGAAACAAAAACAAAAAAAAATGAAAAAATAGAAGAAAATATGAAATATCTCCTAGGAAAAACAACTGACTTGGAAAACAGATCCAGGAGAGACAATCTAAGGATTATCAGAGTCCCTGAAAGTCATGATGAAAAAAAGAGCCTTGATGCTATCTTCCAGGAAATCATGAAAAAGAATTGCCCTGATGTTTTAGAATCAGAAGGCCAAATTGGCATTGTAAGGATTCACCGATCACCTCCTGAAAGACACCCCAAAATTAAAACCCCAAGGAATATCGTGGCCAAATTTCAGGACTATCGCACCAAGGAAAAGATATTACAAGCTGCTAGAAAAAAACAGTTCAAATACTGAGGAACTGTAATTAGAATTACACAGGATCTGTCAGCTTCCACATTGAAGGATCGAAGGGCCTGGAATCAGATATTCCGAAAGGCAAAAGAACTTGGATTACAGCCAAGAATAAGCTATCCAGCTAGAATGAGCATCATCTTCCAGGGAAGAAGATGGTCATTCAATGATACAGGAGAATTTCACCTATTTCTAATAAAAAGACCAGATCTGAACAAAAAATTTGACCTCCAAACACAGAACTCTAGAGAAGTGTAAAAAGGTAAAAAGGAAAGAACTCTCGAGAACTATATCTCTACTAGGGGTATCCTTAAAGAATGGGGGTATAATTTGATTTTACTTTGATAACAATCAAAAAGAAATTAGAGGTGGAAGGTATATCATACTGTAAAAAAAGGGGGGGAAGGAGGTAAAATAAAGTAAAAATAAAAAGGAGGTAAAATAAGGCAAAGTTTCATGAAGAGACATAGAAAATCTAATATAATTGAGGGAAAGAAGGGAGGGTGATGAGTATTCTTACTCTCATTAGCTTGGGCTCTAAAAGAGTATATCAGATGCATTTGATTTCAGGGAAAAACTTGGCCCTCTGTATAGGAAAGTAGGAGGGAAAGGAGGAAAAGAAAGGGATAAATTAATAGAAGGTTTAGGGGAAAGGTATAAAAAAGAGGGAGGGTTCTAAAGGGGGGAGGACTGTTAGAGGGAGGTGGTCATCAAAAACAAAATACTGAGGAGGGGAGAAGGGAGTAAGGGGAAAAGGAAGAGGAAAATATAACTTTGGGTAAATAAGATGGCAGTAATATAGATACAGTCATTTTAACTGTGAATGTGAATGGGATGAACTCTCCCATAAAACGGAAATGGATAGCGGACTGGATTAAAAGCCAGAATCCTACAATATGTTGTTTACAAGAAACACATCTAAAACATAGAGATACATACAGAGTGAAGGTAAAGGGCTGGAGCAGAATCTTTTATGCTTCAAGTGAACAAAAAAAAAGCAGGGGTAGCAATCCTTATCTCAGATCACGTAAAAGCAAAAATAGATCTAATTAAAAGAGATAAGGAAGGAAACCATATTTTACCAAAGGGTACCATAGATAATTAAGTGGTATCAATACTAAACATATATGCACCAAGTGGTATAGCATCCAAATTCCTAGAGGAGAAACTAACAGAGATGCAAGGAGAAATAGACAGTACAACTATACTAGTGGGGGGATCTCGACCTTGCTCTCTCAGAATTAGATAAATCAAACCACAAAATAAATAAGAAAGAAGTTAGGGAGATAAACAAAATGTTAGAAAAGTTAGGTATGACAGATCTCTGGAGGAAATTGAATGGTGATAGAAGGGAGTATACTTTTTTCTCAGGGGTTCATGGAACTTATACGAAAATTGATCATGTGTTAGGGCATAAAAACCTCAAAATCAAATGCAGAAAAGCAGAAAGAGTAAATGTATCCTTTTCAGATCATGATGCAATAAAACTTATATGTAATATAAGGCCAGGAGAAAATAGACCAAAAGTTAATTGGAAATTAAATGATCTAATCCTGAAGAATGAATGGGTGAAAGAGCAAATTATAGACACAATCGATAATTTCATCCAGGAGAACGACAATAATGAGACAACATACCAAAATTTGTGGGATATAGCCAAAGCGGTTATAAGGGGTAACTTTATATGTCTAGATGCTTATTTGCATAAAATAGAGAAAGAGAAAATCAATGAATTAGGGTTACAATTAAAAAAACTAGAAAAAGAGCAAATTAAAAAGGCTCAATTAAATACCAAATTGGAAATTCTGAAAATAAAAGGTGAGATTAATAAAAATGAAAATAAAAAAAAATCTTGAATTAATAAATAAAACTAAGAGTTGGTTTTATGAAAAAACCAACAAAATAGATAAGCCTTTAGTTAATTTGATCAGAAAAAGGAAAGAAGAAAATCAAATTGTTAGTCTCAAAAATGATAAGGGAGAACTTTCCTCCAATGAAGAGGAAATTAGAGTAATAATTAGGAGTTTCTTTGCCCAACTTTATGCCAATAAATTTGATAATCTA
>JAJPUD010000101.1:269480-286120 GCA_023553655.1 Myrmecobius fasciatus | reverse complement strand
TAAATTTTAGAAATGAGGCCTTTATCAGAACCATTAAATGTAAAGACATCATCATCATCTCTTAAAGAGATTTTTTTTTTGGTGAGCCTAGGGACACACAGCCAAAGAAGTGTTTAGTTGAACTCAGGTTCTCCTGACTTCAGGGCTGATACTCTATCCACTATAACAACTATCTGCCCCCAAGAAATTTTTTTAAACCATCTTTAATCTCCATAGTTGGAATCTGATGATGCAAGAGAAGTAGTTTTATTTTTTCAATGGTATTTTACTTTTCTAAATACATGCAAAGTCAGTTTTCAACATTCACCTTCGTGAAACCTTACATTCCAAATTTTTCTCTCTCTTCTCCCTCCCCAAGACAGGAAGCAATCTGATATAGGTTAAATGTGTGCAATTCTTCTAAACATATTTCCATATTCATTATGCTGAGCAAAAAAAAAAGATTGAAAGGGGAAAAATATAAGAAAGAAAAAAAAACCAAGCAAGCAAACAACAACAAAAACACATTCCACATTTAATCTTAGTTCTTTCTCCAGGTGTGGATAGCACTTTCCTTCACAAGTTTACTGGAGTTGCCTTCAATCATCTCATTGTTGAAAAGAGCCAAGTCCATCACAATTGATCATCACATAATCTTGTTGCTGTGCACAATGTTTTTTTGATTCTACTCACTTCACTCTGCGTCAGCTTATGTAAATCTCTCCAGGCTTTTCTGAAATCAGCTTGTTGATTGTTTTTTTTTTATAGAACAATAATATTCCATTACATTCATATACCATAACTTATTTAGCCATCCCCCAACTGAGGGGCATCCACTCAATTTCCAGTTCCTTGCTACTACCAAAAAGGTTGCTACAAATATTTTTTTTTTGCATATGTGGGTCCTTGTCCCTCTTTATGGTATCTTTGGAATACAGACCTAGAAGAGACACTGTAGATCAAAGGGTAATACATGAGCAGTAGTATGGAAAGAGTGCTGAATCTGGAGTCAGGAGTCAGTCAAATTAGGTATGTGATCCTAGGCAAGCCACTTACTCCTTTTCTCCTCAGTAAAGTGGGCGTTATCATATTGTCTGCCTCATTGGGTTGCTTCCAGATTATGTGTGGCAAAACTCAAAACTGCCATGTAAATGTGAGCTGAAATCATCATCCTGACAATAGAGCTTTCCAGGAATGGAAAGGGCAGACTTGGTTGTGTTGGAGAGGATATATATGCATATATATGTGTGTGTGTTTTGTTACTAGGTTTCTTTTTTTTTTATTAAAACATTTTATTTATAAAACATATGCATGGGTAATTTTTCAACATTGACCCTTGCAAATCTTTCTGTTCCAAATTATCTCCTCTTTCTCCCCTCACCCCTTCCCCTAGCTGGTAGGTAGTCCAATACGTGTTAAATATGTGGAGAGGATCTTTTTTGTTCAGATTGTACTGAATGATATATTCTTTTGGAAAGCTCTCTCTCCTTTTAAAGTCATACACTGTTTCCCCCAAAAACCCCACCATGAGGGTATTGTGATAAGAAGAGGGACCAAGGAACTATCTGGGCTTTACTACTTTATTCCAAAATGCCAAATCCTTCAGAAGTGAGAATACGTTGACTCGTATGTGGTCATGGTCGTTAGCTTAACACTCCATGGAGTGTGTTTAACCAGAGCTGGGTTGCTGCTAACACCATTATACTTACTTGTATATTTGTTGAGTCTGCCATGAGAATGTTATCTCTGTGGGGGCGGAGCCAAGATGGCGAACTACAAACAGCATCCTCTGTGAGCTCCTGAGACCTTCCCTCAGACCCAGACAAATTGAGCCTCCGAATTGGTTCTGGAGTGAGGGCTCCACCAAACACTTGGACTACAACGCACTTCTATCAAATATCTACTTTGAAAGAACTTCTGAGGTCAGTTTTAGATGGGCAGGGGATGGAGCAGCTCCCAGCGCTCAGACGCCAGTGCGCAGCCGGGGTGCAAGTCCGGGGCTGGAAAGGACCAGAGGATTTTAGCTGCCAGTAAGTCCCTGGGAGATGCTTGGGCCACTTTGCTCTGCTTGCGGGCAGGTGCTTTGGCAGGTCTACCTTTGATAAAAGGTGGATTGAGAGCAGCTGAAAGTGTGGTCCTAGTGCAGATCTAGCGAGATCAGCCCCAGACCGGAAATGAATTTGGCAAATTGCCCCAGGGCAAATTGAAATTGCTGCTGCTGCAGAATTCCCTACTGGTGATTGATACCTCAGCTAAAAATCATGAGCAAGAAGAAGAGAGCTCTCACCATAGACAGCTTGTACTGAGAGAAACTAGAGAAGTCCCCAGATCCTGAAATTCTGAAAACAATCCCAGATAAAGCCACAAAGGTGGACTTAAGCTGGTCTCCCTTTCAGAAGGCTTACCTGGAAGATCACATAAAGAATCTCAAAAGAGAGCTAGAAGAAGATTGGGGAAATAAACTGAGAGCAGTGCAAGAAGGAAATATTGCCCTGCAACAGAGATGTGAAAAACTGGAAAATAAGTCTGGTGAATTGGAAAAAGTTGCCAACTCACTGGAAAATAAAAATAGTGAATTGGTAAAAGACAACAATTCACTGAAAAACAAAATTGGTTAATTGGTAAAAGACAACAATTCATTGAAAAACAAAATTAGTGAATTGGAAAAAGACAACAATTCACTGAAAAACAAAATTGGTGAATTGGAAAAAGTCACCAAATCACAAGAAAATAAAAATAGTGAATTTATAAAAGACAACAATTTGCTGAAAAACAAAATAGGTGAATTGGAAAAAGTCACCAACTCACTAGAAAATAAAAATAGTGACTTGGAAAAAGATAATTCATTGAAAAACAAAATTAGTGAACTGGAAAAAGACAACAATTCACTGAAAAATAAAATTGTCAAAATGGAAAAAGAATGCAATGAACCAAAAAATACAATTGGCCAGTTACAAAAGGAGCTAAAAAAGATAGCTGAAGGAAATAATTCCTTAAAAATTAAAATTGAACAAATTGAAATGAATGACTCAATAAGACTTCAAGAAACAAAAACAAAAAAAAATGAAAAAATAGAAGAAAATATGAAATATCTCCTAGGAAAAACAACTGACTTGGAAAACAGATCCAGGAGAGACAATCTAAGGATTATCAGAGTCCCTGAAAGTCATGATGAAAAAAAGAGCCTTGATGCTATCTTCCAGGAAATCATGAAAGAGAATTGCCCTGATGTTTTAGAATCAGAAGGCCAAATTGGCATTGTAAGAATTCACTGATCACCTCCTGAAAGACACCCCAAAATTAAAACCCCAAGGAATATCGTGGCCAAATTTCAGGACTATCGCACCAAGGAAAAGATATTACAAGCTGCTAGAAAAAAACAGTTCAAATACTGAGGAACTGTAATTAGAATTACACAGGATCTGTCAGCTTCCACATTGAAGGATCGAAGGGCCTGGAATCAGATATTCCGAAAGGCAAAAGAACTTGGATTACAGCCAAGAATAAGCTATCCAGCTAGAATGAGCATCATCTTCCAGGGAAGAAGATGGTCATTCAATGATACAGGAGAATTTCACCTATTTCTAATAAAAAGACCAGATCTGAACAAAAAATTTTACCTCCAAACACAGAACTCTAGAGAAGTGTAAAAAGGTAAAAAGGAAAGAACTCTCGAGAACTATATCTCTACTAGGGGTATCCTTAAAGAATGGGGGTATAATTTGATTTTACTTTGATAACAATCAAAAAGAAATTAGAGGTGGAAGGTATATCATACTGTAAAAAAAGGGGGGGAAGGAGGTAAAATAAAGTAAAAATAAAAAGGAGGTAAAATAAGGCAAAGTTTCATGAAGAGACATAGAAAATCTAATATAATTGAGGGAAAGAAGGGAGGGTGATGAGTATTCTTACTCTCATTAGCTTGGGCTCTAAAAGAGTATATCAGATGCATTTGATTTCAGGGAAAAACTTGGCCCTCTTTATAGGAAAGTAGGAGGGAAAGGAGGAAAAGAAAGGGATAAATTAATAGAAGGATTAGGGGAAAGGTATAAAAAAGAGGGAGGGTTCTAAAGGGGGGAGGACTGTTAGAGGGAGGTGGTCATCAAAAACAAAATACTGAGGAGGGGGGAAGGGAGTAAGGGGAAAAGGAAGAGGAAAATATAACTTTGGGTAAATAAGATGGCAGTAATATAGATACAGTCATTTTAACTGTGAATGTGAATGGGATGAACTCTCCCATAAAACGGAAATGGATAGCGGACTGGATTAAAAGCCAGAATCCTACGATATGTTGTTTACAAGAAACACATCTAAAACATAGAGATACATACAGAGTGAAGGTAAAGGGCTGGAGCAGAATCTTTTATGCTTCAAGTGAACAAAAAAAAAGCAGGGGTAGCAATCCTTATCTCAGATCACGTAAAAGCAAAAATAGATCTAATTAAAAGAGATAAGGAAGGAAACCATATTTTACCAAAGGGTACCATAGATAATTAAGTGGTATCAATACTAAACATATATGCACCAAGTGGTATAGCATCCAAATTCCTAGAGGAGAAACTAACAGAGATGCAAGGAGAAATAGACAGTACAACTATACTAGTGGGGGGATCTTGACCTTGCTCTCTCAGAATTAGATAAATCAAACCACAAAATAAATAAGAAAGAAGTTAGGGAGATAAACAAAATGTTAGAAAAGTTAAGTATGACAGATCTCTGGAGGAAATTGAATGGTGATAGAAGGGAGTATACTTTTTTCTCAGGGGTTCATGGAACTTATACGAAAATTGATCATGTGTTAGGGCATAAAAACCTCAAAATCAAATGCAGAAAAGCAGAAAGAGTAAATGTATCCTTTTCAGATCATGATGCAATAAAACTCACATGTAATATAAGGCCAGGAGAAAATAGACCAAAAGTTAATTGGAAATTAAATGATCTAATCCTGAAGAATGAATGGGTGAAAGAGCAAATTATAGACACAATCGATAATTTCATCCAGGAGAACGACAATAATGAGACAACATACCAAAATTTGTGGGATATAGCCAAAGCGGTTATAAGGGGTAACTTTATATGTCTAGATGCTTATTTGCATAAAATAGAGAAAGAGAAAATCAATGAATTAGGGTTACAATTAAAAAAACTAGAAAAAGAGCAAATTAAAAAGGCTCAATTAAATACCAAATTGGAAATTCTGAAAATAAAAGGTGAGATTAATAAAAATGAAAATAAAAAAAAATCTTGAATTAATAAATAAAACTAAGAGTTGGTTTTATGAAAAAACCAACAAAATAGATAAGCCTTTAGTTAATTTGATCGGAAAAAGGAAAGAAAAAAATCAAATTGTTAGTCTCAAAAATGATAAGGGAGAACTTTCCTCCAATGAAGAGGAAATTAGAGTAATAATTAGGAGTTTCTTTGCCCAACTTTATGCCAATAAATTTGATAATCTACATGAAATGGAAGAATATCTACAAAATATAGATTGACCAGGTTAACAGAAGAGGAAATAAATTATTTAAATACCCCATTTTAGAAAAAGAAATAGAACAAGCTATTAATCAACTCCCTAAGAAAAAATTTCCAGGGCCAGATGGTTTTACATGTGAATTCTACCAAACATTCAAAGAACAATTAATTCCAATACTATACAAATTATTTGAAAAAATAGGGACAGAAGGTATACTACCAAATTCCTTCTATGATACAGATATGGTGCTGATAGCTAAACCAGGTAGGGTGAAAACAGAGAAAGAAAACTATAGACCCATTTCCTTAATGAATATTGATGCAAAAATTTTATCTTTTTTTTTTTTTTTTTTTGCTATTTGCTGAGGCAATTGGGGTTAAGTGACTTGCCCAGGGTCACACAGCTAGGAAGTGTCTGAGACCAGATTTGAACTCAGGTCTTCCTGACTTCAGGGCTGGTGCTCTAACCACTGCGCCACCTAGCTGCCCCGGTGCAAAAATTTTAAATAAGATTTTAGCAACAAGATTACAGAAAGTTATCTCCAGGATAATACATCTTGACCAAGTAGGATTTATACCAGGAATGCAGGGCTGATTCAATATTAGGAAAACTATTAGCATAATCAATTATATTAATAACCAAACTAACAAAAATCATTTGATTATCTCCATAGATGCAGAAAAACCATTTGATAAAATCCAACACCCATTCCTATTAAAAACACTAGAGACTATAGGAATAAATGGGCTTTTTCTTAAAATGATTAGTAGCATCTACTTAAAACCATCAGCAAGCATCATATGTAATGGAGACAAACTAGAACCATTCCCAATAAGATCAGGAGTGAAACAAGGCTGTCCACTGTCACCATTACTATTTAACATTGTATTAGAAATGTTAGCTTTGGCAATAAGAGAAGAAAAAGAGATAAAAGGAATTAGAGTAGGTAATGAAGAAACCAAATTATCACTCTTTGCAGATGACATGATGGTATACTTAGAGAACCCTAGAGACTCAACTAAAAAACTACTAGAAACAATTCACAACTTTAGTAAAGTTGCAGGATTCAAAATAAATCCACATAAATCATCAGCATTTTTATATATTACCAACAAAGTTCAGCAGCAAGAGATAGAAAAAGAAATTCCATTCAGAATACCGGATGATAGCATAAAATATTTGGGAATCTATCTGCCAAGAAAATGTCAGAAACTATACGAACTAAACTACAAAACACTTTCCACACAAATAAAATCAGACCTAGTCAATTGGAAAAACATTAAGTGCTCATGGGTAGGCCGAGCGAATATAATAAAAATGACAATACTACCCAAACTAATTTATTTATTTAGCGCCATACCAATCAAACTCCCAAGAAATTATTTTACAGATCTAGAAAAAATAGCAGCAAAGTTCATTTGGAAGAACAAAAGGTCAAGAATTTCAAGGGAATTAATGAAAAAAAAAGATAGATGAAGGTGGCCTTGCTGTACCAGATCTAAAATTATATTATAAAGCAGCGGTCATCAAAACCATTTGGTACTGGCTGAGAAATAGAGCAGTCAATCAGTGGCATAGGATAGGATATCAGGACAAGCTAGAAAATAATGTTAGCAATTTAGTGTTTGATAAACCCAAAGACCCCAGCTTTTGGGATAAGTATCACTATTCAGCAAAAACTGCTGGGAAAATTGGAAACTAGTGTGGAAGAAATTAAGGCTGGACCCACACCTAACACCACACACCAAGATAAGATTTAAATGGGTTCATGATCTACATATAAAGAGTGATATTATAACCAAATTAGAGGAACATAGGATAGTTTACCTCTCAGACCTGTGGACATGGAATAAATTTATGTCCAAAGAAGATCTGGAACTCTTAATTGAACACCAGATAGATAATTTTGAGTATATTAAGTTAAAAAGTTTCTGTACAAATAAAACTAATGCAGATAAGATTAGGAGGGAAGCATCAAATTGGGAAATCATCTTTACATTTAAGGGTTCTGATAAAGGTCTCATCTCTAAGATATATAGAGAATTGTTTCATATTTATAAGAATTCAAGCCATTCTCTAATTGATAAATGGTCAAAGGATATGAACAGACAATTTTCAGATGATGAAATTAAAACTATTTATAATCATATGAAAAGGTGCTCCAAATCACTATTGATCAGAGAAATGAAAATTAAGACAACTCTGAGGTACCACTACATACTTGTCAGATTGGCTAAAATGACAGGAAAAGATAAAGATGAATGTTGGAGGCGATGTGGGAAGACTGGGACACTGATGCATTGTTGGTGGAGCAGTGAATGGATCCAACCATTCTGGAGAGCAATTTGGAGCTAAGCTCAAAAAGTTATCAAACTGTGCATACCCTTTGACCCAGAAGTGTTTCTATTGGGTTTATATCCCAAAGAAATCATAAAAGAAGGAAAGGGCTCCACATGTGCAAGAATGTTTGTGGCAGCCCTTTTTGTTGTGGCTAGAAACTGGAAACTGAATGGATGCCCATCAATTGGAGAGTGGCTGAATAAATTATGGTATACGAATGTTATGGAATATTATTGCTCTGTAAGAAACAACCAGCAGGACGATTTCAGAGAGGCCTGGAGAGACTTGCATGAACTGATGCTCAGTGAAGTGAGCAGAACCAGGAGATCATTATTCACCGCAACAACAATACTATATGAGGATCAGTTCTAATGGACATGACTCTCTTCAACAATGAAATGCTTCAAACCAGTTCCAATTGTTCGGTGAAGAGAGCCATATACAGAGAGGGGGATGTGAAATGTGGACCACAACATAACATTTTTATGTTCTTTATTGAGGTTTGCTTGCATTGTATTTCCTTTATCAGATTATTCTTTCTTGTAGATATGATTTCTCCTGCACAAAAAATGATGCAATAACTATACATATATTTGATTTCTTAAGTATTCTAACATAATTATCATGTAGTGGATATCCTGCCATCTAGGGGAGGGGTGGGGAGTAGGGGGGAAAATTTGTAACAGAAAGCTTTGTAAGGGTTAATGTTTAGGAATTACCCATACATATGTTTTGCAAATAAAAAGTATTAATTTTAAAAAAGAGAGAGAGAATGTTATCTCTGTGAAGATAAGGACTTTTCATTTTTGTCTTTGTGTTCCCAGGTCCTTAATAAATGCTTGTTGATTAGAATTAATTTGAATTGGTTGGTTTTCTACTTTTTAAAAAACATGTTACTAAATCAATAAGCTGAAAAAAAAAGAAAAGAAAGAATCAGCATTATTAAGTACTTAAAATATTCTAGGTATTGTGCTAAATGCTGAAGATAAAAATACAAACAAGAAAGATAATACCTACTCTAAAGAAAGATAATCCCAACAGAGAAACACAATACAAAAAGAGGTGAAAAGTGTGAGGAAGGAGCATGAAAGTATCTTCTGGGGTTATTGTTGTTTTGATTATCCTGCCACTTCTTTCTCCATCTCCGTTACAAATGAGGAAACTGAGGCAAACAGGAGTAAGTACTTGCCCAGGGTGACACAGCCACTATTATGTCTGAGGCCAGATTTGAACGAAGATCCTCCTGGCTACAAGGCCAGTACTCTATCCAATGTGCCACCAGAGTGTCAAAGTTCAGTGAGACAAAAATACAGTCCTGAGGAAAATAAAAGATGGCAGCTAACTCATAGTATCAAAGTCTGGTGACTCCAAAGCATAGCTGGGAGAAATAGATAAAAATCTAAGCACATAAAAGTGATTCCAGGGACTATCATAGCTGCATTCCATAAATTTTGTTAAATGGTATGGCTATCTTCTTCTTCTTCTTCTTCTTTTTCTTCTTCTTCTTCTTCTTTTGGTACTTAAACAAAGCATTATTTAGATAATTGTTTTTGGTCCAGGAAATGTTTAAAATTTTTGCTCTTTTCTATAAATTATTTATATCCTTGAGTGATCAATTTTGTGAAAATTTGATGGATGTTTGGTAGCTAAATTCTCTAATACATTTATTTGGCCTATACCTATCAAATCTAATTTTTTTCATCATTCTGTTTAGTCAGGCAGTCAATAAACATTTATTAAGTATTGTCTATGTAGCACATATCATATTAAGCAGCTAGAAGCAAAAGCTAAAGCAGGATCCCTGACTTTAAGGAACTTACATTCTGATGGTGGAGACAACATGCAAAGAACTATATAGATAACAATAGCAATCACTTAAGTTGATATGGAACTTTAAGGATTGTAATTTCTCTCTATGATTTGTCAATTTTCATTAGTACATTATTGAATTTATTATTTATTTTCATCTAAATATATTGTATTTCAGTTAACTTTTCCTCTAGATATTTAATTGCTAAGATCATTAAAAACATATATATTTAATATTGCCATTGTTTCATTATTAATGAAACCTTTTTAATATAATTTCCCTTTTTATCTTTTATAGCATTTTTTACTTTTAACTTAGTTTTGTCCAAAACAATGTCAACTGATTTTCTGAGATCAATATGTTATATTGTCTACAGGTGTAATATATTTTATTCCAGTCCCTATTTCTAAATATGTATATATTTGTTTTAGGTAGTCAAGATATGCTTGGGTCATACTTTATAGTCTTATCAATCAACAAGCAATTTTTAAGCAAAATGTGCTTAAATCCTTTTTATGTACAAGGAACAAATCCCAAATTTATTTAGCCCTTCCTTGCCTTTAAGGAAGTTACATGCTATATTGTAGGTACAATAATTTCACTGAGAAGAAGCTAGAGGGGGCAGCTAGGTGGCGCAGTGGATAGAGCACCAGCCGTGAGTCAGGAGGACCTGAGTTCAAATCTGACCTCTGACATTTAACACTTCCTAGCTGTGTGACCCTGGGCAAGTCACTTAACCCCAATTGCCTGAGCAAAAAAAAAAAAAGAAGAAGAAGAAGAAGAAGCTAGAAGTCATATATACAAAATATGGATGTAGTGATTTTGTGCTCCTGTTCCTTCTGATCTAGCATAGACTTCTATATCACTTTTGGTCTAATTTTATTTGTAGCACCTGATAACCATCTCACATATAGGCACCTAGAAAGTTATCCCAATTTAGAGATAACTACGGGCTAGTGATCACTCATTGTTCAAGAGCCTCCACCATCATGTTTACTTTTGAAAAAACAAATCTTCTTTATATATATATTTTTTTTTCATATCAGATTCATTTCAAAATTAATCTTTCCTCCTTGACCTTTTTATTAAGCCATATCCATGACAAAGAAAAAAGAGAGAAAAATCACCAAAATTAATCACTGTATTTTTACTTTTATTAAGTAAATCAGATAGGACACAGTTCAAGTCAAAAGGCATTTAGTCAAATAGCACATCAAATTAAGTGACAGTAATATATCTCTCCAAACTAGGGAAGTATATACTTCCCTTACTATAAGTGAAGGGGGAGCACACACTCACACACACACACACACACACACACACACACACACACACACACACACACACCTCTCTTACAATCAGGGAACACATTTAAAAGGATATACATTCAAGGAATATACATTCGTTGCCAGGGAATGTGTGTGAAAGAACATGCATGAAGGGAGTATCTTTCTATGTGTGAGCAAGAAACTCAGGAGACCACACAGTAAAAAACTTGTGACTTAGATATATGCTTAGAGGGCATGCACATAGACTTGAATGTCTCAGGCATGCTGATAGTAACTTACACCAGTGATACTATAACATCATCTCTAGTCATAGCAACATTTGGTTCTTTGTTGGACATTGTGTATCTCTTCTCCACTGGCTATCATATATAGTCATTTTTGTCTGTCTCCATAGTTCTAATTTTATTTGTGGCACCTGATTACCATCTCATATATAGGCATCCAGAAAGTTATCCTAATTTAGAAATTAAGTTACTCTTCTCTACCATTTTATTTAAAGATGGTTGTCTTTGACCCATTTGCTATGCTCTGCTACCATCTGCTGGAGTAAGGCAGCTAGTAAGCCTCTCTTCTGAAAGGGAGAGTTAAAAGCTTTTTCTTTCTTTCTTTTTTCTTTTTCTTTTTTTCCTAACCAGCACATCTAACCTGATATCTGAACTAGTCAACAGATGCCCTCAGAGCAACCATATCTTTTCCTTGAACTACCTCTTGGATACTTTATTCAAGGTCTTTAACTCCAGCTGATTATCACAGTGTTCAATAAATTCCTTTTATTTCTTGATAAATCTTTAATTGTTCCTCTCTAAATCCTTCAGGTATTCCACTCAAGTAAACCACCTAGGAGGTGTAGAAAGAGGCTCCCTGGGCTATTGTTCCTTCTTTTTTGAGGACCAATGACAACATAGGTGATGATTTGACTTGTGAATTGAATTTAAGTGAGGCAGAGTTACACTGAGCTGTCAGCCTCACTTTTTTCTTCCTGAGTCTTTTCAGTCCAGTGGCAGGACAAAAGTCTTTCTCTAGACTTTTTCCATCTGGCCCCTTCCTCAACTTGATACCTTCTTCCCTCTCTCCATTTCAATTTCTTTTTATGTGTTGTCTACCTCAATTAAAAAATAAGCTTCTTGAGGGCAGGGACTGTCCACCTGTCTTTATATTCTATTGGGGGTGGGTTTAATGGAAAACACGGGGAGCAGGAGTCAGAAGATTTGGATTTGAATCCTGATTCTTCTGTTTACCACCTATGTGACCATGGGCAAGTTACTTCATCTCATTTTTTCTCATTTTAAAAAAAATCCTTATTTGTAAAGTGAGAAGATTGGACTAAGTTATATCTAAGGTTCCTTACAAATCTAAATTACATGATTCTCTTTCTTTCCTTTCCTTTTTGTATTTCCCTCTATGCATTAAAGAGATATCCATGGGATCCCAACTATTCTCTCTTTTCAACTTCATTTTGGGTTTTGTCTTCCTTTATTAGATTGTAAGCTCCTTGAGGGCAGGGATTTTTTTTTTTGTAGATTAGCACAGTGTCTGGTACATAGTAAGTGATTAATAAATGCTGATTGACTTTTCACTATTAAGCTCAACTCAAATTTCATCTCCTCTCTGAAGTCTTTCCTGATAACATCAATCCCTAAGATCTATCTTCCCCTGCCTTCTACCCTACTCTCACAAAACATTTTGATTTACAACCTTATTCATTTATTGTGTAATATTATTTTGTATTCCTTTGTGTTGATTTTATCTCTCCACTAGAATCCAGCCTCTAAAAATTTTGTGTAACTTCTATGCCTCTTAATAGTCTCACATATTGCTCTACTTATAAATAGTGAATGAGTAAATGAATAAATGTTAAAAGGAAAATAAAAGCAATTCATTCATTGTCTCTTAACATTGCCCTTGGTTCAGAGCCTTGCATTCTATCCCATTCTGAGAACAGCTTCATCTTGAGTCATGGCTCCCTTAGGTTCCTTATGACTTAGTTCTGCCCATGGAACTGTGAGCTCGAGGTAAAATTGAGCGCTTAGTATATCCTATGATCTTTAGATAAAAGTCTTTTTTTAAAAAAAAAACTCCACATGTCACTTAATAAACTCCACTTGCCAAAATAAATGCCCCAAGTACAATTTGTAAAGCGGTCTGCTTGGCTTTTAGAAATTGATTTTGCCTGCTTGCTATCTAATTCATCATATTCAGCCTCATAGCGAGCTGCCCATCATTAGTGAGAATTAGTTCAAGTCCAGCCAAAAATGCATTTCAGAAGAAGAGAAAAAGACACACAGAGATACACAGTAAGAGTATGTGTGTATATGTAAAGCTGGGGGAGCAAGGGGTAAGAAGAGGGGGGAGGGAGGAGGAGGGGGAATGGAGGAGAAAGGAGGAGAAAGGGAAGGATGAAGAGCAAGTCACCTTGCCTACAATAAACTAGTTTTAAAACTCAGGCATAAAATGAATTTTAGTTGCCAAGAGTCCTTGAAAAGTTTTAAAATGTGATATATCCTCCTCTTCTGCCTTGGGCCACTGAATGAAAGAACTGTACCAATCCCTTTAATTTCCTCCTAAATCCTGAAATCCAAATGTTACATTCCCTTAGAACCCCAAGGCAAGGGACAGCCTGGTATTCATAAAAGCCTTTTTGGAAACAATCTTCTAAGGTTTTTAAAAGTTAAAAGTAAAAAACCAAAAACAACAAAAACCAAATTCTTAAAGTTTAAACATTGCTCATAGAAACCCACGCAAATGACTGCAACAGTGGACAGACCCCTCTGTGCTTCCCCATTGACTGAACCTCCACTTTCTGCCCAAGCTCCCTCTGGCAGATCTGCATCTTCTAGCAAACATTTCCCTATCCTGCCCTCCACTCCAAGTACTTGCTGTTAATCTTCTCTTTATATCCTCAAACCATGTGTATTATTTCTAATAAGTATGTTATTTTGCAGATTTAAGACACTAAATGAAAATAAAATGTAATTACTAACCTTTCTATTAATATTACTACATTCTAGATATGACTTCATAATGTCAAATGTGCTTTGTTCATGACAAATGAATTTACATCTCTTTCTTGGTCTTCCAGTTTGTCAACATTTTTATATTATTGTTCATTCCTGGTGAGAAGATATCAGGGCTGTAGGTCTTGTGGAGGTTGGTACCAAGTGGGATCTCATTTATGAAGGCAATCGGTATGGCCTTGGCTTGAAAGGTCTGTACAACCTAAGCTTTCAGGTGATTTCCAGAATTCTCAGGTTCATAAAACTACAATACTGGCCTCTCACTAGTTAGAATTATCAAATTTTAAGATGAAATAGAATGAAGAAGAAAAAAGAGGAGGAGGAGGAGTATGAGAAGAAGGAAGAAGAAGAGGAAGAAAAATAAAGGAAGATTTACATAACATTTTAAAATTTGCAAAGTGCTTTGAAATAATCTTATTTAATGCTCACTGATCATTATCCCCATTTCACATTTGAGGATACCAATGCAGATAGGGCAAGTGACCTGCATAGGGTCACATAGCTAATGAGTGTCCAAGGCTGAATTTGAACTCAGGTCCTGTGTTCTATCCCCTCTTATTCACTTCCATGCACTCTTTTGATCTTGGTATGCTGGTCTACTTTCAACCCCTCATGTTCTGTAGAACATTTCATTTCTTGTCTCAGGGCCTTTGTAATGGCTGTCTTCCATGTCTGAAATGCCTGTTAGTTTTCTTGCCTTACTTCAAGACCCTGATCAAATCTTATCTTCAGGCATCAAAACCTGACCAATTGCCAGCACTTTCCCTTCTCATAGTAGCTCCCATATACTGAATATATACTGTACCTTTTTTATGCCTAGTGTGACAAAGACCAGATTTTAAGAATATTTTGATGGACCAACCTGCATCTTTTATACTTTTTTTGTTCTGTTCACCCACTGAGAGATATCAAGTATACTACTGGATACCTTGTTAAAGAATAAGTACTTTTGTTTTGATTTGTTAATGCTTTTATTATTCCTGTGATTTCACTCACATAAGCAGCTCATCTCTGTCAAAGAAATTTCCTCTACCAGACTCAGGTCAGCATCTGCTCTGAAATTTATAATATTAGATAGATACCTGGGGAATAAAAAGGATGAATTACATGGAGTCAGTAACTGTCAGAGACATAAATGGAACCAAGTTCCTCTTGATTCCCTGTCCAGTAAGCCATACTGCACCTCAGAATAAAAGTGAACTAAATAAATTAATTAACCCTGCTAACCCACTTTAAACCAGCTTATGAATAGACATGTTTTTAGGTAATTAGGTACCTTTTCCCTGTGAATTTTGCAGATTTAAGACATTAAATGAAAATAAAATATAATTACTAACCTTTCTCTTAGTATTACTGCATTCTAGATATGACTTAATAATGTCAATTGTACTTTGTTCATAACAAATGAAGTTTCATCATTACAAACAAAAATCTCTCCAAAGACGTGACTTGTGACTCAAGAAAAATAGAGACCAGGAAAATAAACATGAACCCTCAAATTTTTAGTTTGATTCTAAATGCATTAACCCATTTCCACTGTCCCATAATAGGCCAAGAGGATGAGGTTCTGTGGAAAAAAAAATCATTTTTCTAAAATTCTTAATTTTGGGAGGGGGGGAGAAGATTTGGCTATATGTTGAAATTAGATATACACACTTATTTAGGCCTATGGTGAAAGATATTATCTAAATATAAATATTTGGAAAGTAGCAGAAGACATAACCACTCATTGACTTCATAGAGATAAGAGTATATAATAAACAAGAGTACACATTGGAACATATTACTATTCCCTGTGGAAAAGATCTCACAACTCATATCCTGAATTGCTAGATATTTCCTCAGGAAGAAAAGTAATATATTTGACTACAGTTATCTATTGTCTCTCCAGTGAATGTTCTGTTTATCCAAGTTCTACAGCACATAAACTGTCTTTTTTTAAAAAAGTTACAACAATTAATTCATTAAGAAAGTCTCACAGTTTTTAAAAATTATGTACTAAAATTTTCAATGATTTCTGTGTTTTTTGTGAAAAGGAAAACATGGAAAATTAAGGAGAAATGTTATGATTTCACTAGAAAATACCATTACTGATGATAGTTTTATACTTCTCTTTCTTGATCTTATTGTTACTTTTTTATGAGCAATTTTCAGTCTGACATTTTGTTAATATGTGCACTGAAAGGAATTTCCGAGAACACATTAAACTAAGATTCAAGATTTTTTTACTTAAAATTCTTTAAAAATATTTAATTCTATCTTCATAATTTTTTCCTTATTGTATAGAGATGAATGTTATGATGGAGAAGACTTAGCAGAGAGAACAAAATAAAGACAGATTCCCTATGGATGAGAAGGTCCTCCGGATTTTCCTGATTTGGGATAATACAATGACTGCACCAAGCCTTAGAACATTGCAGAACTCTTGAAAGAAAACAGTAATCACTAAAAAAAATGCCCTGAAAATTCACACTAGAAAGACCTCATAGATAAAAAGTGAAGAGAATTGCTCAGCTTATGATATGTATTTGAATAAACAACCTGTGCAACTAGTCCATCAACATCCATATTTAATTTTTAAAATGAGTTGAGTCCAGAATTTAACAAGCAAAGAAAGAACTGGATTGCTTTAAGGAAATGTAAAATTCCTTTAATTAATTTTTCCCAAAATAAAAAGAGTCTCTATCTATCTATCTATCTATCTATCTATCTATCTATCTATCTATCTATCTATC
>JAJPUD010000101.1:217036-269470 GCA_023553655.1 Myrmecobius fasciatus | reverse complement strand
ATCTATCTATCTATCTATCTATCTATCTATCTATCTATCTATCTATCACCAACATTCTGTCAGTAATGTTGAATGATTTCAGAATATGGAACACAAACATCTCTCAAAAAAATTGAAAATGAATATCACACCTAGAGCAGTGGAGAGATAGATGAACAGGCATATAACCCAGTGAAGAACTTCAGACAACAAAAGTAAAATGTCACCAAGGGAAAGAAAGAAGGGTCAGTCATATGGTAACAGTAAGAGAACAGATGCTCTACTAGTATCTTATGATATCAGGAGAAAATGAGGAATACCCCCATCATGTTGGAGTTATGGTTAACCTCAACATGAGTCAACAATATTTTTATTTATTTATTTTTTTGCTGAGGCAATTGAGGTTAAGTGACTTGCCCAGGGTCACACAGCTAGGGAATGTTAAGTGTCTGAGACCAGATTTGAACTCAGGTCCTCCTGAGTTCAGGGCTGGTGCTCTATCTACTGCGCCACCTAGCTGCCTCTCAACAATATTATATTAACAGAATATAAACTCATAATTTAGAATGGATGAAAAGAGTCGTGACATACAGAATGAAAGAAACAATAGTCCTACCAAACTCTGCTTTGATCAGACCATCACTGGAATTGACAAAATGGAATACATTCACCTGATAAGCTTAGTAATGGATAAAATATCCGTTTCCAATCTCTCTCTTTTATTATTATTAAGAAATTAAATAAAAATTAGGTAAAAACAGTTTTATGCAAATAATTAAATATCATTTGTCAATTGTGGTAATTCAGTGGTAAATTTATGGGGATGGACTAGAATGCATGATGCACAGACATGGATTGGTTGATGTCTGCATTGTTGGAAAGAACATCCAAACTGTTGGGATCATAGATCCATTTCAGAACTGAATCATTATGTAATCTCTTGATTATTCACTTTGGAGATGTTTACACAAATCTTCATTTTTTTTTGAGTTTCTTACATTCACTTTTTCTTTTAGCACAATAATATTCCATTATAATCATGTCCCACAATTTATTCAGACATTCATTCTCTCATTGATGGGTGCCCAGATTTTTGTTACTTTAAAATATGTTGCATTGATTATTTTGCTATATGAGACCTTTCTTTCTGTCTTTGATCTTCTTGGGATATGTGCTCAGTAGTGAAATTTCTGGGTTATCAGATTTTTTTTTCAGATATTAGCTATCTGAGAATCAGCATGTTATAGTGGATGGGTACTGAACTTGGAGTTAAAAAGAACAAATTTCAAATCCTGCACCCAGAAACTGTTTCTTTATCCCTCAGTTTCATCATCTCTAATAATGAGAAGATTGGCTTCAATGCTCCCTGATAGCACTTCCAGATCTAAATCTACGCTTTCAAAAATGAGACACAGAACAAGTGAATACTGATAGGAAGAAAAATAGGGGACATTAGCAAAAGCGACTCCCTCTAAAGAAAGTTAACACAGTATATCTTCTATTACTCCTAATTTTCCATTTCCATACTCTTATTTCAGTGGTACCATTCTCACCATCATTCCCAGCTTAATGTCTTTATGTTCTTCTACTTCCCCTTTGTCAAAACCTTTTTTTCCAGGAAATATGTAAAAGATTAATAATTAGCAAGTGGATATTGAATATTTGGATTTGTTAAATTTTTTGGAAAACAAAGAAGTATATAAAAACACAGCTATCATTCTCAAGAAAGTTGAGATGCATTTAGAAAAGAAAAATATAAGTGAAGCAATATGTAACAAAGACAATATATCACGGGGCTAAATTGTGAAATGTTGTATTATGGAATTCTGATGCTGTAAGACTTCAGATGAAGAATAGACCAATGAGCACTGGAATAGTAATAGAAAGCTTCATGAATGATAAGAAATTAGAATAAGTCTTTGAGAACTTGGGTAATGTCATCAAAGTGGAAACATTAAGGACATTCTAGGCTAGATAAACATAATACATTTTCAGGGTTAATTCTAATTTATTTTAAACATTTTCTTTTTCTCTATACAAGATACATTAACCTATTAAATTTGATAACAAAATGCAAACATAATCCCAAATCAACTAATTCATTAATGCTATTTACCAATTTGCATAAAGCTATTTTTACCAATTTTTGTTTTAATTTCTTAATTGTAATAGGAGAGATAGAGATTGGAAGCTGACATTTTATCTATTATTGAGTTTATCAGGTGAATGTATTCCATTTTGTCGATGTCAGTGATGGTCTGATCAAAGCAGAGTTTGGTGGGGCTACCATTTCTTTTATTTTGAATTCCTTGACTCTTTTCATCCATTCTAAATTATGAGTTTACATTGCCGGTATGTAATATTGTTGACTCATGTTGGTGCTAACTAAAACTCCAAAATCTTTTTTCCCACACACATGCTGTTGTTTAGGCCATATGAACATTTTGATATGAATTATTGTCTTGTATGTCTCCTCCATTTTTCACATATAGATGATTAGTAATTGTTTTTAGCTTTTATAGAGAAATATTTTCTTTAAAGGTATAGTAAGAACAAATATGTAAGTATTTTCCCCAATGTCAGATATGGCATAATTTACAACAGGACACACTTATGACCCCTTTTTTGCTCAAGAAATTTTTGTGACCCCAGATATATTGTACATGAAATTGGTAGTCAAATCAAACATTTTTGATGATAAATCATAATTTAGCAACCCTGACATTCAATTGTGTGATCCTCAAAGTATAAGTTTTGTCTCACAAGATTCTATATCTGAAGGAGGTCTTTCCCCACTTCAGGTTTATGACTAGGCACCCTGGCTTCCTAGGACTTTCATGCTGGACTGGCTGCAGCATCTGACTCTGAATATTCTTATCTCCAAATCTAGTACCTCAAATCTATTTCTTTCCAGTCTGGGGACTCTACTTCATGCAACCTAGAACTGAAAAGAAGAAATGAAATAAGGCCAAAACCTTAAGCCCTTTTATCAGAGCCACTTGGCCTGGGGGAGAGGAAGGTACTCTTCAGGGTCTTTCCCAGCTTATTGCATGGCTATCCAGGTAGTGAATGAATGAGTCTTTCACCTTAGGATACCATAAAAAAGAGAGGGGCTATGTCTCAATTAGGTATATTTAAAGATTAAGATTGATCTGGCTACATAGTCAATGGAAAGAAAAGCTGGACAAGGCCAAGTATAAAATGAGGAGGTCCATGTAGGACACAATTGTGAGTTCACTGAAGGAAACACTTAAAGGATATTTGAAAGAGCGAAGGATAATAAAAAAATTTGGGAGGAGGGAGATATCACTTGGTTTTTATTCTTGTGGGGAAGATAGGTTAAACTCTTTTGAGAAATCATGGATCTTATTATTTAGGAGGCTCTGCAAATTCTGAAGCTTGAAGCAATCAGAATATCATCAGCAAAACAGAAGCAAATGAAAGATTTTACAATCAGGGAATCCCTGTTCCATTTGGAATGTGCTAGACAAAAAGGTTTTGTTGTTCAATCATGTCTGACTTTGTAATCCCATTTGAGGTTTTCTTGGCAAAGATACTGCAGTAGTTTACCATTTTTTTCTCTCCCCACCAAAAAAGACCTGAAAAATATAGCTATCAATGCAAATCTCTACTTTTCCATCTCCACAAAATTTTTATAATCTACACATGCATTGAAGGCATCCTTGATGAACTGAAACAATCAGGCTTTCCCAAATGATAGTTTATTATAGACCACATCTTAATAGCCATTCTAAAAGGTATAGGGAATATTCAAGACTCCACTGCTATTTTTTTGCTGGCTATTTAAAGGCATCTGGAGTGGTAGAACAAGACTTCTTGGAAGATCGAAAAATAGAGAAGACTTCGTTTAAAAACCTTCATATTATTTATATCATGTGAAATTTTAAAATAGGGGAAGGGCATATGGGCACCAAAGTATTTGCCATTTTCCTAGAGTATATCTAGCACAGAGGCAGCTAGATGGCTCAATGGATAGAGTGTCAGACCTGGAACCTCATCTTTCTGAGTTCAAATCTGACCTCAGACACCTACTAGCTATATAACCCTAAACAAGTCACTTAACCATGTTTACTTTAGTTACTTCAATTGCAAAATGAGCTTGACAAAAAAAATGATAAATCACACCAGTATCTTTGCCAAGAAAAACCCAAATGGGATCACAAGAGTCAGACAAGCCTGAACAACAAAATCTCTATGTCTAGCAGAGATTCCAAATGAAAGAGGGATTCTCTGTATGTAAGATTCTCCATTTGTTTCTGTTTGCTGATATTATGTTTGATTGTATCATGTTTCAGAACTTTATAGTGTCTTCTAAATAAGATCCATGATTTCTCAAAAGAGTTCAACCTAATTTCCCCACAGGAAAAAAAGTGGACAAAGAATGCCTATTTTCTAGATTAGATAAATGGATTCACTACAGAGCTGATCCATAACATTACTATCTTGGACAAACATTGTGGGAAGACTATAAACTGGGTTCAAAATTGAATAAGAGATGGAAAATGGGGAGATTTCTTTTGGGAACTCTTACAGTGCTTTTAATGACCCCAAGTTTTTCCCTGAACCAAAGGCTCATCTTTTTAAATATTATTTAATGATCCCGAATGGATATGAGTCATGGAAAAATACAGTCTCCAAAGAACTAAAGTAGCAGATTACCCAAAAGATAATGCAAGACCCAAGTAGGCACCAACATATTACCAACAAGGAGTTGCATAGAAGTTCCATAAAGGAAAGCATCAGAAAGATATGTGAACAAAAAGGGTGCTATACATGTATTAGAAGCAAACATCGACCAGAGTAACTTGTTTGCCCTTATGACATTTGTATGAAGGTTGAGAGATTTTGAAGAAAGCATTAAGCATTTGTGAAGAGAGATAGGAGGCTGAAAATGAGTCTAACTAGATATGAAGGCATGAGTGAGTCACAACATGCCCTGTTGAAGAAAGAATCTATATTGATGAGCTCTGGAATTAATCAAAGGAATGAAATAAGTCTCATCTTACTAGTTTTCTTCCAACATCTATCTTACCAAGATTTTTCTGGATACTAACTCAGTCAATCCAATATGGTGAGTAATCTCTATACATCTTTGTGTCGTTTGCCAATTTGATAAATACTTCATTTTTGCTTTCATTCACTTCATCAATGAAAATGTTGATCGGATCTCAAGGTGGGTGTTCTCAAGGGTTGAAAAGGCTCAAAAACCAGACTTTTTAGGCCACTTTTTTTTTCCTGAGGCAATTGGGGTTAAGTGACTTGCCCAAGGTCACACAGCTAGGGAATGTTAAGTGTCTGAGGTCATATTTGAACTCAGGTCTTCCTGACTTCAAGGCTGGTGCTCTATCCACTGCTCCACCTAGCTGCCCCCTAGGCCACTTCTTTAAAGGCATTTCTCCACTTTGATTGTTAAGCCATTAATAACCATTTTTTAGGTCTAGTGGTTTAATTAATTCCAAATCTCCTTAAATAACCTATCATCCAGCCTCATCTCTATCTTGACAAGTAGGATAAATGAAAGGCTAATCTGATGATAAGTGGGTTACAAAATTATAGCATGTGCTATGGAACCACTCTCTCAACATTTACTTTCACCAGCAAGCTGAATCCCCATTGCCCAGCTACTATGTCTTTGCCCAGAATTGAAGAGCTGACCCTGAGGGATTGTAAAATTGTAAATAGTAAGGCTTCTTATACTAGAGGCCATGTACCCACCAATGTGCCTCCTCATGGCTCTTGTTTAATATGAATTAGTCTGCTAGGCAATTAGATTTTATAAAAAGGTATTTATTGAGATGGAATAGAAAGAACTGAAGTAGCTAGGTGATACAGTAGTGCTAGAACTGGAGTCCAAATCTGGCCTCAGATACTTCCAAGCTGGATGACCTTAGGCAAGTCACTTAACCCTGTTTGCCTCAGTTTCTTATCTATTAAATGAGCTGGAGAAGGAAATGGCAAACCACTCCAGGATCTTTGACAAGAAAACCCCAAATGGGGTCATGAAGAGTTAGACATGACTGGAAATATAACTATACAACAATGATAATTAGAACTGTTTGTATAAACATATCTACCTCCCTATCCATTTCCTCAGCTGAGTATGTGACAAACTTTCTCCTCCAAATAAAGAGAGTTCAAGAAAAAGTGGAGTCAGACTTAGAAAGAACATTTGATAAAGTGGCAACATATAACTGTTGGTTTTTGAAAGTCATTTTGCCTCCTTCATTGGAAAAAAAATGTTCCAAAGACATGATATAATTTTCAGTTGATTTCTTGGTGGTATGGGGAATTTCCTTTTCCTCAGGAAAGTTTGTCTTTGATTTTCTACTGCCAGAAATTGCTATCCCAGGGACCATATCAGGATATTGTAAGTATAAATCATCTGGCCTCCAGAGTTCACAAGGTCCTCTACTGATCAAGGTGAGTATAAAAGACTGAATTTCCTTCTCCATTCCCCAAGACATTTTCTTTCAGGAATTTAGTTAACATGATTCTCTCCTTTCCACTACTGCTCACTGGAATAACTGGTTTTGAAAATGGTTTTATAAAAAGCTTAGATAGAAAGCATGACTGAATCTTCTTCAGGCATTTTGAGTATATTTCCTGTGCATTGGTCACTCCGTATCATCCAGTGACTTCAGGACTTCCTGCATTTAGTCAAATGCTCTTAGTTGACTAAAAAGGGATTCTTCAACCTTGTTCATACTTACTTGAGACTTCATATTGGTAGCGTCAACTAACAAATATTCACTTGATACAGCTATTAGGGATAGAGTATTTTGTTAGTTATTTTAAGTGGGGCAGGGTGATTGAACAATTGAACAAGGAACTCCTGCCCATACCAAACAAAATTCAGTGGATCTATTTTATTAAAGCAATACACCATAATGTAGGGTTCTGGAAGTGCTTAAGCTTTATCTGTTGTAGATTTATAGTATTCCAGTCTCGCAAATTACATACATACACATCTATATAAATGATTAGATATAGAGAAATTCTTGCCTTATATTCAAATACTTGCTTCATTTTCTTGATGGCTATTCCAGTAAGATATGCTTTATAGGTTTCTCAGAAACTAAGTCTAGTGGATAGTTGGATTTGGAATGAAGAAGATCCGATTTCAAACTGCCTCAGACACTTGCTAGCTCTGACTCAAGGCAAATCACTTTCCATCCCTCAGTTTTCTCCTCTGAAGAAAAAAGGGGAAAGGGGAGGGAGAGAGAAAAAAAGTACATACCTCATATGATTGTTGTGTGGACCAAATGAGACTATTTAGGTAAAGTGTACACCTTAAATGGTAGGTATTATAAAAATTCTAGATGCTATTATTATTATAACTAAGCTGGAAAGCATTTGAGTATGGTTCCAATGAAGCATCCATTGCCTACAGACCAATTTAGTTAAGTTTAAGGAAGTTTATCATGATAATGCTGGTCATTACATGATAAATATTTTTTAGACATGGTTACTTACAAAATTACCTCAAATTATCAAGGGGACTAATATCTGTGGAGGAAATACTTATCTTCATAATTAGGAATTGAGACATAATCAAATATTTTGTCTCCCCAGAAACTCAGACCAAGATATTCAACTCTCATTCACATCTCTTAAAATTGTTCTTGTGAAGATAACAATTATTATACATTTAAAATTTTTTAGAATTTAATTGTCCTCAATTTCAAATTAAATGTAAATTTTTCTTGCTTCTGATTTAGTTTTTTGGGGGAAAATCTGTTTGACCCTCTTCCCCTATCCCTGCCCCCACGCTATTACTAATTTGTTGTCTGAATTTATTAGAGGCAAGCAAATATTACTGACGCATCCATGAATATTTGTGTAACAGACACCAAATACATAAGAGTATAATAGAAAATGTCTACAAAATGAAAGGTTTACACTTCATCTCTTTTGACATGATAGACAAAGCTCTCTGGGACTCATTTTCTCCAAATATAAAATGAAGGGGTTAGGCTAATTGATTCCCACAATTCTTTCCTATTCTAGCCTTCTGTGAATCTTTAAATCTTTGTGACCCAAAGACAAAAAAAGAACTGATGGAAGTCAGGACACAGGATACCGTGTAACTGTATATCAGCCAGCTATGTATAACAATATCAGGTAAGTATGTTGTAATGTGGAAGCGAGAATACATATACTATATTTAAAATTATCATATCCTCTCCAAGGGTCACCTTTTACCTTGAACAGGACAAGCTTTTGGTTACTTAAGGTTATTTTTAGATCAAAATAGGTTTTAATAATTTCTAATAATCAAATTGTTTATGGTTCTCCCTTCTTTCTTCCCCCTTTTCTCTCATTCCCTTTTGACCTGGAAATCATAGGACATGCTATTGAGGTGAGACCTTTATCTAGCTGGTAAAGAGCCTAAGCTATTTCTCTCCCAAATTCAGAAGGGGGAAAAAAAAAAAGGCTCAATGATTAACCTAATCTGAAAGGGAGGACCATGCTTCTGTTTGTTGACATGCAAATAAAGTTTAGGGCTTTAGCTTCAACCTACAAAGCTCTGGATCCCTCCTAACTCACCAAGGTTCAGACATCCTAATATATGAATTAGTTTATCTTTTCAGGTCAGAGAGCGTGGATCCTTTAGTTAAAGGGGTGTGTCAGACTAGGCCCCATCTTTAGAGTGGAAGGTCCTGGCCTCTGAGGTCACTTGCCTTCTGAATTGTAAGACATTTCAGACTTCACATAATTTCAGAGGCTTTCACACTGCCTTATTCTCCTAAATTCTTAGGACAAATTATCACTTGAGTGCTTTAAATGACCTTTTGAGGGGGACAGCTGGAGTGTTCTTTGGGGACTTTGGTGATATAAAATGAAGTGTGATAGAAAAGAAATTCTTAGAGTTAGAAAATTAGCTTGAAGATTATAGACTTTATATTTGAGGGGAGGTCTTACGTTCACTGATAACTGGTGTCTACAAGAACTCTTTTCTAAGCCACAGAAATTTGAAGGCATTCAACAAAAGTAGCTTTGTTGACTTCCTAGCCTTGGGGCACTCAACAACTTAATTCAGCAGAAAGGACAATTTTTGCATACTTGATATTTGGATGTTGCCTTTCTTGAAAAACAATTAAAATTGTCCTAAGCCCTTAGCCAATTATAATTTAAGGTTATTCTAGGAGACATAATGATGTGATATGATGAGACAAATTTGTTTGTAAAATGTATTGAGTACTTTTGTAGCCATTGGCATTTGCAAAATTACTTTAGATAGAGACTATCCAGTATAAATATTTGCAAGTTCATAAAAACTGGAAGCTTCAGTTTGTAGGCAAACTGCTATAGCCAATAGCTATTAATTTTTCCAAGAAAAAGGGGAGGACTTTTATAATCTTCAGACTAAACTGATAATCCTGATTCCAAAGTAAAAACAAAGTAGAGTGCAAATGTGTACAAGGTTTGAAATTATTAAAGCTCACTTTAACTATGAATAAATACATAGGAATAAAGGACATTGATTTAGTAACAGATGAATTGGTTTTATTCCCATTAGTTGTCGATTGAGTAGAACTATTCATAGTAAATATATTTTTTTGGTGAAATAATAGTCAAACACTGAACTAATCAGAATAACAGAGCTAGAGCTGTCTGTTTTATTTTAATTTACTTATTTATTTTAAATATCTTATTGCTGTCTTATTTTCCTCAAAAACAAAATCAAAAAACATATGCTCCATTTTCACTGGACCCTCCTCTCCCATAGCAAAGAAAAATTAAGCAAAGGCTTAAGTAACTCCATCTGACAGCGTCTGAAGGATTCTGCACATAATGTTCCCACCTCTTTAATGGAAAGAGGGAGGTGACTTTCATTATTTGTTCTCCTGGACTAAGTTTCATCACTATTTTATTCAGCATTCATCTTCAACAGTTCAATTTTAAAAAGCTATTGCCCATTTGGAGAAATATTTGGATATATCACATTCACATTATTTAGATTTACATTGTTTGAACTAGTAGATTTTTTAAATTGTCAAATGAGTACACATTCATCTACAATTCCTAAATGATTTACATTCATGATAATATAAGCTATAGAATTAGTCTTGTCATAAAGGCCTTCAGGTCTCACTTTTTAATGTAAAACTTGTGATATTTAGCACCTTCATTATTGATCTTTATAATTCACAGTATACCTTAGTTGAATTTAGGGCATTTTTATTAATATTTATTTTTTGCTTCAGTTCCTGTGAATTTCAGTTCAGTAACATCTGTGAAACCAATTCTTAATACTGATCAGTTATATAGCTCTTAATGTGTTAGAGATGGGCTCAACATCACAAGAAATATCTTGTTAATATTCCTTCTTATAGTCTTAGCACTTTAATGTTAATTTATAACAGTGAAATATTAAAAAGGGAATACAGCATGTATTAGCGAATGTGAAATGCTAAGAAAATCATATCTTCAAATATAATTGTCTGACCTGTTACAGATATTGAGTAATATTCACATTATATTCAACTACTGAAAAATGAAAGACAAAAAATATTCCATTGTATTCACTGTGCAAAAATTAAAATCTCGTAATATCATAGGCATGGAATTTGCTTATCATTTCATATTTGGGACTTTGAAAACGGTTTATGACCCATTTGAAATCAAAGTTCATATAACTGGCAAGGAATGATTGCATTATTATGTGCCTCTGGCACAAAAAAGGAATTCATAAAGACACATTACTTGGCATGGAAAAAAACTCTTCTAAGTCTTAAAAACATTTGAAATTTTAAAAAAAATGTCTGTGGAGAATGAGAAAAATAAATGGTGAAAGGAATCCAATTCTAAGTTTTTTGAAAAAGGCATTGTTTTCCTTGCTCTTGTTCATCTTTCTCATTTTCAGGGTTAGTTTCACATAATAAGACCCAAGTTTTGTCCCTTAGGATTTTTCATAAGGAAAACTTGAAAGGGACTTTCTTACAGATAGCCTTAGCTTTGGAGTCAGGGGTCCTGGGTTCAAATCCTGTCTCTGTCACTTACTACCTTTGAATTTTGACCAATCAATCAAGTTCTCTGGTAATCTGGCACCTAATCTATGAAATGAGGGTGCCAGACTATATTGTCTCTAAATTCCCTTCTGCCTCCATCCAAATCTCTATTTCTGTGTTGATTTTAGATTGGTGAGTTGGACTGTTTGTATTGTTAGGAAATATAATAGGGTGCAGAAATGGAATTCATGAATGCTTGTTTTTATTTTCAGAACCATCTTCCTTTAACTGTGACCTTTAACAAGTCTTTTCTTTGGCTTTTTCCACTTTATTTTTTCTTTTTTAATATATTATCACATGCAAACATATGCAAGAACAAATTACAACATTCATTTTTTTAAAGTTTGGGGTTCCAAATTCTATTCTTCCTTCCCTTTCCTTCCTATCCTTACCCTGAGAAGATAAACAGTCTCCTTTTAAAAAACGTTGTGTGAAGCCATGAAATTCTATTACATAAAGGTTTTTTTTTCAGATTCTATATCAAATTTAAAAATAAGAAAATTATCCTGTTTATTTCTTCTCTTGATATTTTTGTTTTCCTTTATATATTTTTGAATATATTATTGATGTTCTTTTCTTTCACAAAAACCTGTTTAATCAACTCTTATAAACTTGTTTCTCTGGAAAAATGTTTGAGAGTCAGTGCTACAAATGTTGAAAATTAGTGAAGCCTGTAAGCTCTGAACAATTAAAATGGCTTTTGATGCACAACTGTTTATTATATACAATTAACAAAGGGGAATAGGAAAGATTTCTCACAAAATGAATTCAATCATTATGAAGATTCAAGTTCTTGAAGTAGAAGAATTCTCTGTAGCCTTTTTACTTTTCACATCCCTTCCCATCTCCAGGCCCTTCAGGACAGAAAAGGAAAGTAGAGGGGATTTTGGGGCTGCCCCTATATTATCTGGTGTAGTCTTGGACCTTATTCCAAGGTAAAGAGATAATGAAGATGTGTCTTTTTTTTTTGCTAAGGCAATTGGGGTTAAGTGACTTGCCCAGGGTCACACAGCTAGGAAGTGTCTGAGACCAGATTTGAACCCAGGTCCTCCTGACTTCAGGGCTGGTGCTCTATCCGCTGCGCCACCTAGCTGCCCCTGAAGATGTGTCTTACAGAGAAGGAGAAGGCAGGATTGGCCTTGGCAAAATTTCAAGATAATCGAAATTTATTTTTGGTGCTCTCCCATATTCTCTTCTGGGATAATCCCTTTGAGCCCCCAAGGTACCTACAATTTTCATGTTGATCTCTGACTCCCCGCCACTCCATACACAAACACACTCACTGAGTACTCCATCTTTTTCCTAAAGTTCTCAAAGCTCCAAAATTGCCCTTTCTTTCTAATCCCAGCACCCTCCAGCTCCATCCAGTAAAAAATTCAGTTCCTTAATGCCCCCAATCTTAACAGGTGTTAACTAAGAAAATCAAGCTCTGGTACTAGAGCATAAATGACTATTAGATTTCTTTAATCTTCCAAAAGGTAGGTGCCTCAGAAAACTGAGTTCTGGGCCTAGAATCAGGAAGAGTTCAAATCCAGCCCAAGACACTTACTAGTTGTGTGACCCTGGACAAGTTTGCTTCAGTTTCCTCCTCTGTAAAATGAGCTAGAGAAGGAAATAGCAAACCACTCCAGTATCTTTGCCAGGAAAACCCCAAATGAGGTCAAGAAGTATCAGACATAACTGAAGAACAACAAAAATTAACCTAGAGCATTTTCTGTTTTTTACGGGCATGCAACCAAGCAAGGATTTCAGTTAGTTTAAGGGGAGGGGGCTTGTTTGTTTGTATTGTTGTAGATGGTTTGTTTTTAGGGGAGGGGATTCCTGGGCTCTGCAGAAAAGCAGGTTGGCTTTGTTGTTGATTCTCTTTGATTTCTAGAGCTCAGTCTTTAGAGTAATCTCACTGACTTTTCTTATAATATTTTGTCTCTCCTTCCTTCTCCTCCTCCCCACTGAGTTCAACAATATTCTGAAAATCTCAATATTTGCTGACTTCTAAACTTCCACATCCCAATTACCCATAGGCTCAACCTCTGCCTACATTCTTATTCCTTTGGTAGTGAAAATCTGTGACTTGAAAATAATAGATGCTCAATAAATGTGATGGTCATGAGGATGATGAAGAATCCAGTTCTCTTTTGATCCTGATCTATTCTGAGTCTAATAGAACCTAGCTGTTTGCCGGTTAGAAGGCTAGGTAAAATCAGAGTACCTCAGCCATTAACATAATTGGTCCCTCCAACACCCTACTAATTCAATTCTCTTGAGATTTGCTTAGTCCCTTTGAGCCTCATTTCTCTCTTTCCTAAAACAGGAATAATAATATATTACCAGCTTGGAATAATGTATTAAGCGATAGATTTGGAGTTGGAAAACGGGTTCAATTCCCACGTCTAGCATTGGTGAGACCTCTTAGCCTCTCTGAGTTCCAGAATGTCTATTTTGAAAATAGGGATAATAATGCCTATAGGTTAATAATGCCTTCATAGGCTTGTTGCTATACTTAGGTGAGATCTTAAATGTAAAGCACTTTGTATATGCTAAACCATTATATACCTGCCAGTTACTATTATTAATAATTTTCAAGGCTGTTATAAGGATCAAATTAGAAAATATATTTGCAAAGTGTTTAGAAATCAGAATGTAAATGTGACTATTATTATTAATTATTGATATATTGTGGGAGGAAATGGATAGATAGGATCTATAACTTTTGTGCTTTCATGTTACAGGAAAAGTTATTCTCTGAACACCATTAATAGGAGTTGCTATCTAATAAAGCTTGAAAGATCTACATCTGTAAAAAAATACTCAATGGATCCATCAGAGTTCTTAAGCCATAACAATGTCAGAGGAATTGGAGAAAATAAATTTCTTGAGACTCAGAGATTGAGATACACGTGTTTGCTTCATATGCAGAACATTTTATTGATATATTTCATGTCATGGGGTGATGAAATCCTAGGACTGATAGCAAGTCTACCTTTGATCTTCCTTGGAGAACCTGAACATTAGTTCAATAATTCTGGGGGCAAAGCTTAGGGAGAAGGAAAAAGTTAGTTCATTGATACAGTATTTATTACCTGAGATCCTTGTTGCCTCTATATAACTCTCCCATGTTTAAAGCTTTTCCATGCTTGTTCATCACAGAATTCTGGAGAAAGGGGTCTTAATCAACTGGTTCTTCCTCCTTCCTGTGTCAGGAAAATTCCCAGCTCCTGCTTGCTTGCTTTTTCTTGCTCTCTCTCTGTCTCTTTCTCTCTGTGTGTTTCTGTCTCTATCTCTATCATTGTCTCTATCTCTGTCTTTGTCTCTCTGTCCCTCTCTGAATCTGTCTCTGTCTCTCATGTGATATGTGTGTCTGTGTGTGTGTGGGTGTTTGTGTGTGTGTAATGGGGTGAGAAGAGAGAAGAAGAAGGAGGAGGTGGTTTAATAGCCTAAAAGATTTTCTAGAAAAGAACAGTGAAAAGTGAAACAGTTTATTGTCATCATGACAGAAGCATCCAGAACTGAATCAGTTTGCCAGATGAAATATATTCTGTAGGGAACCAGGTGCCTATCATTACCAGGAGAGACAAAGAATATGAACATGTGCAAAAATGTTTGTAGCAGCCCTTTTTGTAGTGACAAGGAACTAGAAATTGAGTGGATGCCCATCAGTTAGGGAAAGGCTGAATAAGTTATAATACATGAGTGTTATGGAATATTATTGTTCTAATAAATGATCAGCAGGATGATTTCAGAGAGGCCTGGAGAGACCTACATGAACTGATGCTAAGTGAAATGAGCAGAACCAGGAAATAATTGTTCATACCAACAGAAAGATTATACAATGATCAATTCTGATGGACGCGGCTCTTCTCAACAATGAAATGATTCAGGTCAATTCTAATGGTTTTGTGATAGAGAACCATCTGTAGGGAGAGAAATTAGGGACTGAGTGTGTATCACAACATAGTATTTTCACTCTTCTTGTTATTGTTTGCTTGCATTTTGTTTTCTTTTTCATTTTTTTCCTTTTTGGTCTAATTTTTCTCATGCAGCACGATAACTAGAAATATGCACAGAAAAATTGCACATGTTTAACATATATTGGATTTCTTGCAATCTAAGGGAGGGAGTGAGGAAAAGGCAGGAGAAAAATTTGGAACACAAGGTTTTGCAAGGGTGAATGTTGAAAACTATCTTTGCATGCATTTTGAAAATAAAAAGCTTTTTTTAAAAAAGAAAAGAGTGTGAAGATGAGATAAAGTGTTATTTTTTTTATTGACAATAGAGCTGGAATTCCAAATGGTACAATGGAAGGAGGAGATAGTAACATATGAACATTTTGGATGGGGTAGGAATGAGGTAGAAAGGGATGATAATACAGTAAAAGCAAGGGAAAAAAGAAAAAGATTTTCTTCTTAGCAATTGTTGATTCTGACTCATGGATGTACACAAAATGAGGCTATGTTTATGGAAAACTTGAGTTTTAGTTTACATAACTCTAGGAATATAAGTATCATTGATAACAGAGTATATTTTTGAAGGATGAAGTTTCTTGAATATGTTTTGTCTCCCTTCCTCTTTCCTTCCCTCCCTCCCTCCTTTCCTTTTCTTCTCTTTCATTTCCTCCTTCCTTCCTTCCCTCCCTCCTTTCTCCCTTCCTTCCCTCCTTTCCTTGTTTCCTTCCTTCCTTCTATTCTTCCTTCCTTCCTTCTATCCTTCCTTCTCTTCTTTTTTCCTTCCTTCTATCCTTCCTTCTATTCTTTTTTCCTTCCTTCTATTCTTCCTTCCTTCTCTCCTTCCTTCTTTTTCTCCTTTCTTTCTTTCTCTCCTCTCCCCCATCTTTTTCTCTCTCTGTCTTTGTCTCCATTTGTATCTCTCTGTGTGTCTCTGTCTGTCTCTCTCTCCCCTACCCACTCTTCTCTCTCCTTCCCACCCTCTCTAAATCCATATATCACAATCCTTTTTTGACTTCTGAACTCCAGTTTTATATCACCAACTGCCTGCAGGATACCTTCACCTGGACATCTATAGGTATTTCAAATTTAACATATCCAAAATGAAACTAATTATTTTTCCCTTTTCCCTAAGCTTCCTCCTCCAAGTTAATGACCCAGGTCCTCAATTATGATTTTACTTTTGGCTCTTCCCTTTCCCTCACTACCTATTTACAATTAGTTTTCAAATCAGATAAAATCTAACCATTTATTTATCTACTCCCAATTCAAGCCCTTATCACCACTCACCTAGACTATTCCAAAGGCCTTGAAATTGGTTGCTTGCTTGTATTTGAATCACCAGAATTTAGCTTAGTGCCTGGCATAAAATAAGCATTTAGTAAGTATTTAATCTATAACCTTCTCTAATTGATCCTCTGCACAAGATCCTGAGATTTTACCAAAAAAAATCTCTAGGCCAAAATATGCCTTTCTTAGTTTGACATTTAAATTCTCATAAATCTAGTTCTTTCACTTTTCCTAACTTAATCCATACTATGCTGCAGTCAGACTGGCTTCAGCCACGTTGTGAACAGCATTCTATTTCTCATTTTTCTGTCTATGCATAGATTGTCCCCCATGTCTTGAATACATTCTCTTATCTGCTTCAACTCTTATAATTCCTAGCTTCCCATGAACTATAAAATCACTTTGAATTAAAAAATAATGTATCAGTATATATTCGTGGATAGCTTAAGTTGTAGCTTATGAAAGCACAGTAATATAAACATTATTGACAACATGCAGTCTTTATCTTCTCAAGGATTAAACTTCTTAAATAATTTTTCCTAATGTCACACAACATAGTCACAAGGCCAAATTATTCATATTAAGCAAATTCTTCTTTGGTTTTTACTGTAAATACTTATAGAATTATGTGTTATACTTTTTTGTGCTTCATTGTTTTGTGCTGTTTGTTTTGTACTTCATTGCTCAAAAAGTGCAATATCTAACTAGAAAATATTCGAGAATAGTATTTGGGCTTAAAGAATCTGGTAGTCCCAAATCATCACTGTATTCGTTCAATCCTTTCCTTCCTGTTGCTTTCAGGAATGAAACACACAGCTTGCCCATCAATAAGCAATGAATATTGATCAACACTTTGCCAGACTTAACAAATAGAACAGTCAATTCAGGGAAATCTAATAATTTTCTCATGTTTACTTAATGGTAGCTGGCTATCAGAAAATTACATGTTCCATTAGTGACTGGCATAAAGCTCTATGACTAAGCAATGATTAGAAATTTCAGTACCATTAGCCTCTCTAATCAACATATACAACTGAAATATTACCATAGAGAACTGAACAAGTACAGTCTACAAACATGTCTGGAAAATAAGTCAACAATGGAGGCTTCTGGTAGAGCAGAAAGAGCCCTGGCTTTAATGACAAAAGACAGGGATTTAAATCCTACCTCTTTCACTTAATAATTATGTGGCTGGAGAAGTCATTAAAGTTTCCTGGGTCTCGGTTTCCTTAACTGGAAGATGAGGGAGTTTGGAATAGACAATCTATACTTCTATATTTTGATCCTAAATTCAAACAATAACAGAAAAAGTGCATGAAAACATATAATTATAGGATTTAGAGGTGAAAGAGATTGTAGTTCAGTTCTAATTATTGCTCTGAGTGACTAAGAAAGAATCTCAGTATGTGAAGACTCCAGTATAATGAAGTTATACAAGGATAGGGACAGGAATGATATAAGACGGTTAAGTATGGATGGGTTGGAATTTTTATCATTGGAATTAATACCAACATTGTGCTAATAGATTCATTGGATTGTCATAGTATGTTTCCAAGGCATTATTGCTAGGTCCTAGTAATGGGGTAATGAATCCAGAATAGGCCTCTGGTAGTTTACTAAGGGTCTATTTAACAGCTAATAAAGGAGATTTACTTATGATAGTAGGGAAAATATACAGTGAACTCATAGTCTTGATTTATCTGAGTGCAGTTTCTCAGTACTGTTTATGCTGTTGGATTAATAAAATCACTAAGTCTTTATTAAATGTTCACTTTGTACAAGGCACTGTGCTAAGATTAAAATATAAGCTGATTATTCAAATATAAACAAAAATTTCAAATATAAATAAATAGATATTACTCGCTTTCAAGGCCCTTACCTTTTCATGGAGGAAGACAAAACATAAAAGGGAACTGAAAAGTATGTGTTGTTGGGGGAGGGGAGAGGAGACCAAGAGAAGGCATCTGTACAGAAGTGGTGGTATAAAAGTCTGGTGTATCAGGAGGGTTCTTCCCCCAAATAGAGGTTCTCTAAAGGACATTAACTCTACTTAGCCCATTTCCACTCTTTCTTCACCCCTTATTCCTTCCCCTCCCAGCAATAGGAGAAGGAATCCCCAGAGGCTGAGACAGGAGGCAGCTGGGGCAAAGTGGCTAAGTCAGGAGAAAGAGAGCTGATTGCTCTGGGATCCTTTCCCAAAACTTAAAGGGAGTTGAAGTTTCCTTGAGGCCTTTTGCACTCAGGAAATAAGAGAGCCACATCAGTAGCCAAGGCCTTAGCCCCCTGAGCCAATAAGTTCTCAAGAACAGTTTTAATACTTTTAAAGGAAAAGAAATAGCTCAAACTTCATTCACTAAGCCTCATGGGATAGGACCTAAAGAAAAGCTAGCCTCCTTTATGTGGCAAGGTCCTAGGAAAAATGTTTTCTATATCATAGATAGTCAGAGTGGAATAATAGAATTAGCTTCTGGTTGATTTTCTCAGTACAATCAAGAAAAATTTATTAAATGTCTACTATGTGCCAGACAATGTGTTAACATCTGGGAATACAAATGTAATGAAGTAAGCAAATTTCTGAACTCTAGGAGCTCATTTTCTAAGGAGGAAAAATAATATATAAAAGGGACTGAAAGGGATATGTGGCAAGAAGGCCGACAAGAAATATAGCAGAGGCCTGGTTACCAGCAATATAAGAAGAAAACTTACCTATTACAACCAAACTAATCCAGGGTTATAGGATTGTAATAAAGATATAGCCAAGAAGTAATTATTACAAAGGTAAATTATGCAAAGACCTTGTTTTCAAGGTTCTGTAGTCTAATGGAATAATGATAGCACGTACACAAATAACTCACTAGTCAGAAGTCTAAGGAGTGAATAGATAGTGAGAAAGTATAGCAAGTAAGAATATTCTACAGTTTTAGAATTTTGGCAGTGAAGTGAGGAGGAAAGGTAGGACAGATAAAGAATTTTTGTTTTGGTTTTTCTTTTCTCAGAATACTAATGAAATTATCACAAAAGTCATCAGTAACCTCTTAATTTTTAGATTTAGTGACTTTTTTCCTTCTTCCTCATTCTTAACTCCTTAAAGCATAGCTGAGGGATATATATGCATATATATATATATCCTTATATACATATAGATAGATATAGGTGTCTATCTATCTATAGATATGGTTATATTTAAGGCAATGAACCTCTGAAGAAAGTAGGAAAGTAACATGGTTAGACCTGTGTCTTAGGAATATTAACTTGGCAGCAGTATGAAGGATCAGTTGGAGAAGAAAAAATTTTGGATGCAGTTGATTCATATGAGGGCAGTGTCTCAGTACTGTTCATGCTGTTGGAAATAATCCAGTTGTAACATTTTAACTTTGTGAGAAGGGAAAGTGATGGATATGAGAGATGTTAGGGAGGAAGTGATTGAATATAGGGAATGGGGAAGAAGGAAGAGTCAAAGATAACTTGAGGATTGAAAACCAGAGTGAATAGAAGAAAGGTAGTATTCCTCTTACCTGTCTGACTATTCCTTCTCAATTTTCTTTGCAGAATAATTGCATGCTTCCCGCTCACAAAACATGGACTTCCCTCAAGACTATCTTGGAATCTCTTCTTTCTCTCTATACTCCCTATTTTAGTCATCTCATTTATCACCTCTATGGCTTGTAATCTATAAACTCACCTCTTATCTTTCTCATTAATTCCATATCTTCATTACCAGCTGGTTATTGGATATCTCCATTAGGATTCCAATTGATATTTCAAAATACATGTGCCCCAAACAGTACTTTTTAATTTTCTCCCCCCCCCAAAAAATATCCCTTCTCCAGACTCTCCTTTTTCTATTAAGCAAAGTATTTGTCACAGACATCAAAAGAGAAGGAAATATTTAGAAGGAAACCAATTGTCTATAAAGTTGCAGAAAGGTCAAATATTTTGGCGATTGAGAAAAGGCCTTTGGATTTAACAGTTAAAAGATCATTGGTAACCTTGGAGGAGGGAGGGAGGGAGAAGTATCAGTTGAGTGGAGGGATGGGAAACCCAAGCACTCTTTCCTCCTATCACTTATGTCATAATCTAACAATACCTTACTCCAAAAGCTACTTCTTGCTTTTAAAAAGAAAGATGCCATTTCTAACAAGCTCATCTGAATGGTTTCCCATATTTGATATCACATGAAGGGAACACTAATAAGTTTGGTTATAAAGATTTTATTTATTTATTCAATTTTTAAGCTAAAATAAGAGATTCCAGAAAAGGGAAAGAGAGGTTCCAGGAAGAAGGGAATATACATAGAGTAGAGATAGTTTATTATAAGAAAATGTTAGGTGTCCCAAAAGAAAGAGGTTTTTTTGTTTGTTTGTTGGTTGGTTGGTTTGGTTTTTGTTTTTGGACTACTAGAACTACCAAATCTGTATCTCCAGTGATGACTTCATTCCTGACTCTCAAACTTGTATTTTAATTGGCTACTGGACATCTCCACTCAGATGTGCCGCAGCTCCATTAGCAACACAAGCTCAATGTGCCCAAAACGGAAATAATAACTTTTCTTACTGCCCCTCTAATTGATTCTTTTATGTAATCACTTAGGTCACTATTGGGTCACCTGATCACTTATGATAGCAACTTTAAAATTATCATTATTCTTTTTCCCATACCTCCTGTTAATCACTAAATCTTACATATCTACCTCTTCAATACTCTTCTTAAAATCCCCACAGCCACAGTCCTAGTTCATTCATTTATAACCTGTCGATTGGGTTTCTTCAATAGTGTTCTAATGTTCACAAAAAGATTGGCTATTTATGGAGAAACTGAAAATGCTTATTCCCTACTCTGGCTCCCACCTTTGGAAACCAAGCATGTTTATCTTTTTTCCACAAATTCTTCCTTTATTTGGTTCTTAGGAATGACTTTTGTTGCTCTTTAACAGAAACAATTCATCTTCAAAAGAAAAAGAATAATAAGGGATGTGAGTTTGCTTGAGGTTAATTGACTCAGAGGAAAGTGTCTTGCCTTTTCCAAGCTTCTTACACAAACTAAATATATTTACTCATTATTTCTACATAGTTTATGGTAATGATCAATCTTGAGGTCTGTGGTTCAGTATTTTTTTTTGCTATTGGGAAAATTATAAGTTATTCAAAACATCAAATCTCACAAAAACCTTTTGAATATGGTTCATTGTTATGTTTAGAATCTTCTTTACTGCCCACCCAAATCAAGACAAAGCACATGCTCTAAAGTCTTCTCTGAATGTAATTATGATCCATTGACTGATCCTTTCCTCTTGAAGCCCCTCAGTTTGCCATTAGGAATATATACAAATAATAAAGAAGTTATGACCAGTTATGATTTTATGTCAAAGAAAAGACAGCTTTTGAATTACTATGGAAAACAGAAAATAATTTAAAACAACAGAAAAATCTGTTGGTTATGTCTGCCATCTGCAGGCAAAGGGGGGAGGGTAGTTAAAATGCTTCTAACAGATCTCTCAGAGCAAAAACAGAGGTAGCAGTTGATGTGTATGTGTGTGGAAATAGGGGGAGTAGTGGTAGCTTTTTTTTTTCCCCCATGGAATATAACCCAAAGAATCCTTCTCTAATTTGCAGATGTCATTCTCTATGTTTCTTTCTCCTTGGTAGGAGAAACAAAAAAAGTTATTCTAACATCCAAGTTAACTCCACATTTTATTTCCAGGATTATTTCACAAAACCACAAAAATTCAGAGATGGAAAGTTCGTCTGAATCTATTACATCCAATCTTTATGTAAAGGTAAATCTATGATCATCAAGTGGTTATCTAGGCTTTACTTGAAGACTTCTAGGTAGGAGGAACCCCAACTTCATAAAAGGACCATTTTCTTTCTTTTTTAATGAATTATTTTTTTTTTCTTTTTTTCCTTTCTTTTTTTAAAGCTTTTTATTTTCAAAACATATGCATGGATAATTTTTCTTTTTTCTTTATTAAAGCTTTTTATTTGCAAAACATATATATGGATAATTTTTCAACATTGACCCTTGCAAAACTTTCTATTACAAAATTTCCCCCCAGTCCCCACCCCTCCCCTAGATGGCAGGAAGACTACTACATATTAATTATGTTAAAATACTTTGCAAAATGAATATGTGCATACATATTTTTACAGTTATCTTGCTGTGCAAGAAAAGTCGGATCTACAAGGAAAAAATCTGAGAAGGGAAACGTAATGCAAGAAAACATCAATAGAGAGCATGAAAATGTTATGTTGTGGTCCACATTTCATATCCCTCTCTCTGGGTGTATATGGCTTTCTTCACTGAACAATTGGAACTAGTTTGAAACATTTCATTGTTGAAGAGAGCCATGTCCATCAGAATTGATCATAATAGAGTCTTGTTGTTGCCGTATAATGATCTACTGGTTCTGCTCATTTCACTCAGCATCAATTCATGCAAGTCTCTCCAGGCCTCTCTGAAATCATCCTGCTGGTCGTTTCTTATAGAACGATAATATTGCATGGATAATTTTTCAACATTGACCCTTGCATAGCCTTATGTTTCAGATTTTCCCCTCCTTCTCCCCACTTCCTTCCCTAGATGGCAAGCAATCCAATATATGTTCTACACATTAAAATATATGTGTGTAAACATATTTATACAATTCTCTTGTTGCACAAGAAAAATCAGATCAAAAAGGAAAGAAAAGCATAAGAACAAAATGCAAGCAAACAACATCAAAAAGGGTGAGAATGTTATGTTGTGATTCACATTCAGTTCCCACAGTCCTCTCTCTGGGTGTAGATGGCTCTCTTCATCACAAGTTCATTGGAACTGGCATCAATTCACTCATTGTTGGAAAGAGTCATGTTCATCAGAATTGATCATCTTATGATATTATTGTTGCCAGGTACAATGATCTCCTGGTTCTGCTCGTTTCACTTCGCATCAGTTCATGTAAGTCTCTCCAGGCCTTTCTAAAATCATTTTCCTGATCGTTTCCTATAAAACAATAATATTCCATAACATTCATAAACAATAACTTATTCAGCCATTCTCCAACTGATGGGCATCCACTCAGTTTCCAGTTTCTTGCCAATATGAAAAGGGCTGCCACAAACATTTTTGCACATGTGGATCCAAAAGGGCCATTTTCTTGTTTCTTGTTTTTGTTTTTGGAGTAACTCATCACCAGAATGTGTTTTGGTTTTTTTTTTTGCTTGTTTTTTACATTTAACTTAACTCAACCTCTTTGTAACTTCCACATATTGCCCCTCGGGCAAATTTTCATAATTTTTTTCTTAATAACCTTTCAAATGCTTGAAGAATGCTATTATATCATTTTCTAATTCTTCTCCAGCAAAAACACCCTCAAGCCCTTTACTTACCTTTGTGTGATAGGCTTTTTATTCCCTTTATCATTACGGCCTCTTTCCTCTGAGTCTTCCTTAGTTTGTCAAGAGGCTTCCTTTCCTCTACTCATCATACTCCCTTTTCTCCACAAAAATGTGGTGCCCCAATCTGAAAAAAAATACTACAGGCTTGGACTATTGATTAAAGTCCTCCAATATTTCCTATAATCTGGATACTACCTTTTTTTCATGCCATAAGATACTTCTTTTCATAACATAACATTACCTCTTTTGGTGCAACATTGGATTGTATTGAATTTATAACTCATTAAACTGTAGATTTTTTCCATATTGATTCTTGTCTAGGCACACCTTTCCAGATGTATACTTATGATACTAATTTGCTTGATTGATATATAGGATTTTATATTTCTTTATTAAATTTCATCCAAATTTGTCTCATTTTATGAGCTATTTTTGAATCTTGATTATGTCATCTAATTTGCTGTCTCCTAATTTCATAAAATTTGGAAATTTGAAGAACATACTATGCCTTCATTTAAGTCATTCATAAGCATAGCAGCAAAGGTAGATTCCTGAGGCTTTCAACTTGAGAGCTTTCTCCAAAATGACATCAGCATAATTGTGAGTACTTGACTGAGCCTCATTCATTCAATCACTTTCTGCTATAGGTTTTTCTTTTCTATGCAACATCTATCCACCTTGTCCACTATGATAACATTCAAGGCTTTGTCAAATGCTTCCCTGAAATGTACATAAACTATGTATATATCTTTCTCTTAATCCAGCAGCCTAGTCATTCTGGAAAGTAAAAAAAGAAATGAGGTTAGCAATCTGTTCTTTATAAAGCTATCTTGATTTCTGGTGATCACAATTTCTCTTTTTACAAATCTTTGTAATTCATCCCTTTCATTATCAGTTCAATGTTTGTCATGAAATTTGATCTATATACTCTTCCTTTTTTTAAAAAATAGAACATCACTTAATATTTCTTCAGCCTTGAAACCTCTCCCATTTTCTATGACCTTTCTCACTGACAACAAAACAGTTTATTAAATTCATCCAGGACTGGTGGTGAAAGTTAGGGGCTTTCTTACTACTTTTTATTTAACTTGAGTTTCATCTCTCTATTAGCCATTTTTGTTCTGCCTTTTTCAGTTCACAAATCATACTGGCAGGAAGAGAAAACCAAAAAGTGAAATAGAATGGAATACATTTGCCTTCTCTTTCTTGCCTCTTAGTATGGCTTTACTCATCCTGAACTATGAGCCTATCACCAATTTGATCCTCCGCTTTTCCTTAACACAGCTTTCTAAAAAATTCCTTTGTGTTTATCATATTTACTGTCAACCTCTGAGCTTCAGTGTTCTAAACCTGTTTTTAGAGGACTAAACCACACCTTCATAGTTATCCTTCATTATTTGCTCTTACTGCCATTTATCACACATTTTTAAAAATTCCTAGATTTTTCATTGTTTCCCTGTGCACCATTCTAAGATCATCTCTCATTTCATTTATTTTGATTTCAACTCCAAATAAGACTCACTGGTGCTCCTTTCACATATCCCATATTTTCCCACCTCTTTCCCTTCACTCACATCTTTCACTAAACCTAAAATACCTCCTTCCACCCTTCCTTTTTGCAAATTTTTCATTATCTCCCTCTATCCTCACATGATCTTTCCCTTATATTATCATATAGTACTTTTTATATTAAACATGGTTTAGAGCATCTTTATTTGCATTCATATATAATCTCTTGTCTTTTTTTATCACTTGCATAACTGCTATTTCAACCTGCAAATAATAAATGATTAATAAATATTTATTGACTGAAAAAACTACTTGTCTGATTTACATGATTTTATAGACTTTCTGTTTGACTTTGCATAGAAATAGGAAGCAGTGAAATCCTGTCTTTTATGTGTTTCCCAATCTCAAACAAGGCCCCTCTTGAAAAAGAATAGATAAGGATTCAAATAAGGTATTTTTGTAAATTAAATTTTACTTTGACAATTTATCCTTAATTTTCTAACCCATAATCTCTCATAGGTATAATGCATGAAAAAATAAAATATGCCTCAGATTGTTTCATGACTTTACTCCATGCTAAAAAACAGTAGGTGATTTGTGACTATCATACACACATGTGTATGTATGTATGTATATATATGTACACACATACTACTTGCCTCATATATGTGTATAGACATATCTATCTATATATCAGTAAGAATTGAGTTGATAATCAGAATATGGCATTAGGAAATGTCTAATTGTTTTAATTACCTGTTCATCTCAATGAATTTGTTTCCCCCATTATAAATTTGCTCATTCATCTTTCTTTTCATTTCAACTTTAACTTTTTGCAAATGTCATTTCAAAGAATTTCATTTAACAACCACTTCTGTTTAGTTTGTCTTAAAAAAAATCAGACCACAGTAGGTTTGTCTGTTCTGAAAAACAGAAAATGCTTTTTCCAAAGGTGTTTATCATGGTGCATTGAGTAGAAAGGAAGGTCTAAAGGTTAGCCCGTAGATTGCTAATTGGGACTCTTATTTTTTAACCTAGCTTTGCCATTAACTTTTTGTGTGTGTGGCTTCAAGCCTAATAGGCAAGGTGGTACTACCTATATAATCAATTCTCCAGTTTTTTACTATTTTAAATAAATTCATTAATTAGATTGTCATTAGCTTGATTTTGAGTCATCATCTCTATAGGAGTTTCAATTAAAATTAAAAGGAAATAACATTAATGTTATTAAGCCAGAGGCCTTGAAAATGAGATATAGCAACCCCTCCACCCCCATCCAGTCCAGTTTGACACAACCCAGGGGTGCTATTTAAACATTCCTTATACTTGTTAATGAAAAACTCTGTATGGCTGCAAAAACAATTGGAAACAGTGGTCCAGAAGTGAACCTCAATCTATCAGTCCTCTGAGAACTATTTATTTCCCAGAACACTTTCTCTATATGCATTTTCTTCTCATAAGCAATTAAGGAACTGTAGCAGTAATAGAGGAAGTTCATTCTTGTGATGTCTGATATAGCTCTTTATTGTTACTAAATACTTTACATAATTTTCTTAATATGATTCTTAAAACAGCCCTGTGAAGTAGATATAATTATCCTTTCCACTTATTGGAGGTTAGGGGTACACCCCCATCTGAAAAATCCACATAAAAATTTTGTCCCTTTTTTGTTACCATAGAAGAAGTTCAAATTATTATAGTATTAAAAGATTAAATATATTGCTATTATACAATGCTATACATATATTTTATGCATTTCTGAGTTTCTAAACTTTTTTTTTATCATCTGCTGGCCTTTGCCCATCATCTGAGGTTTCTGCAAAATTCAAAAGAAAATTTCCTACTTAATTTCTTATGCTGACCCAAAATATATCAAACTCAAGATGGGAAAATCACAATGTGGAAAGGATAACTAATGTATTACAATTCCCATTTTAAAAATGGGACAAGTGAAATGTAGGGATATTGAATGCTATAAATAAGGCCATTCAGCTAACAAAGGGCAGAAGCACTTGAACTCAGGTCTTCTGAATCAGCAACCCATTGTTTTTATTTCATACAGTATGTTGAATCTATATGGTTTTACAGATTAATTTCCATTCTGTACTATTAACATTCCTATGTATGATTAGCATTAGGTAAATGTAACATAATACAGTTTCATATAGTTAGAGATTAAAAGGAACTCAGAAGTCATATAATCAAGAGTCAGAAGAGAAGTAATGACTGAAAATAGTGTTTCAGGAATCATTTATCTGGAGGTGGTAGTTGAAATCTTTAAGTTGCAAAATACCATAATGAAAATTGTTCTGGGTTTGGAGTCAAAGGACATGGATTCAAATCATTTTTTTTAAATTTAAATTCTGATGCAGGCATTTACTACTTGTGTGGTTCTGGACAAGTCATGAAATCTCTGAGATCCCTTTTAGCTCTCTCTCTATTTATGATCTTATGTTCCAATTACTATCCTAGAGGTAACTGAGGATCAAGAAATGACTTACAAACATAACCACAATTAAACTCAGCATAATATACTTCTAATAAAAAATCAGATACTTCTATTTGACCAGTACTATGGTAGGTACCACCATCTTAATAAATCAATACTGAGACTAAAATGTAAACATGAAAATCAATATCTCTTTGAAAATAACTCTGCAGTTTGGTTGAACTGATTAGAAAGACTATGCACTAGTAGACAAATACACGGATTACAGAAATCCACACAGCAGACTGTTTCAAGGATTAGATCACAGAAGGGAATTCTGCACCATTCTAAGTTCATATCACTAAACCATCAGGCACACACAAGCTGGCACAGTTAGGCATAGCTGGCAGTATCTATATAGGAAAGGCATGGAAACTATAAGGCTATGGGAAGCTGGGAATATGTACTATACTGGCAGAGATGCATGAAGAAGCTTGAACATTATTTGGTGAGAATGGCTTGTCCTGCAGACAGGCATGGGCCTTTGTCATAAGAGCTAAAATTCATGCAAATGCTCACAAATAATTCTTCTGAAAGGCATGGGAATTTAAGAAGGATTAAGTAGAAAAATCAAACTGATAACACATGTGCATGGTTTAAAAGCAATGAAGAGCTTACACATCTTTGTCACAAGCTCCCCCAATTTTAGTCTGTTTAGATGGGATCTTCTTATCAAATTCAGATTCTTTTCACCTGCAGTCTAAAATAACATGGGTTTTATGCCCAACAAATCAGAAGAGAGTTGGTAATGAGCTTATTATTAGGAGTAAGTTTCTTTTAGCTCTAGTTTGTTTAGCCTTAAAAAAGGTCAGCTCAAGTGTCATCTTCTCCAAGAAACCTCTCCTGATTTCTGCTCTCTCCCTCAGTTGCTAGAGACTCACTGACCTCCATCCCCCAGAAATTACCTTCTATCTACTTTGTGTATATTTTCTCTTTACTCATGTATTTTAAGAGTGTGTGCTCCTTTTGTATATCCCATTCACCCATGGACTTTAAGGTTCTTGGGAGCCATGGCTTTTGTTTTTGTTTTTGTATCTCCAGCATCTGATACAGTGTCTGACACATAGTAGGTACTTAATAATTGTATATTTTAAAAAACTGAAATGCTGCTAAACGAATCTGATGCAAGAAATCAATCTATGTATATGACAAGTGAGCTGCAGAGGCCTCAAGGATAGTGAAGGTGTTAAAGATGGGTTTTCTTCTCCTTGTTTTATTTTGATTTTTCTGCCTGAAAATGATTCTGGGCAGGAGGGATGAGAAAGGAAAAAGCTCTTCCCTTTGGCAATGAGATGAACATAAAAGGCTCCCCTTGGATCATGCCTTTTGCACTTCAAAAAAACACTACTAGATATAGCATCCCTTCTAATTTCAGCATTTACTAATTTTTGTGGTGGGTTTATATGGGCTTGGTGGCAAGCCAAATGGGGGTGGGGAGAGGAATTAGCATCTAGCAATTCAGCTCCCTCCACCCTTCTCTCTTGATACTGCAGTCAGTGCTCCTGCCAGCCATCCTCTGTTAAAAACGTGTTTTATGAATTATTCCACTTCCCCACGGCTTCGTGTTCAGCTGCTCATTACCACCCCTTTCAATCACTGTTGCCAGCTCCCTTCCCTGAATGGGATCCCCACCCCCACTTCAGTGACATTTGTCAGAACTGATATGATACTTAAAGGAAAATAAACACTAACAATCAATAATAAACAAAAAACCCCACCCTTTACTTAAAAAACAACACAGAAACAATAAACAGTACATTTCAGTCCAAAGAAGAGTCACTACCGAGTCCTAGCATCCTATCCTTCCCTATCCACACATTTCCCTTCCACCCTGGAGTCACAAATCATCATTTCCAGGCAACATGAAGCTGCCAATTCTACTTTGGTTTAATCTCATTTTAAATCTGGATACAGATGAGGTTCTGGAGCTACAGAGTGGAGTGGGGTGGGGATGCTAGAAGAGATGAGAGCACTGGAAGGAAAGAAAGCTCAAGTGGACCCTGAGGAGACTCTAGATGTCTCCTCCCAGGTTGAGGTTCCACTGACAGTTTATTAGAACAAGTCTTGGCGACAGCTGGAGAGGCCAGGAGGCTGCAAGGGAGGAAGAGCAACCAATACAGACAAAGAAAGAGGAGCGGGGCCCGAGTCTCCCAACCAGCTTTCTGCCCGTCTCCAGTGCAAGAACGCATCCATTTCTTTCTCTTCCCTCCTCCTCAACCCCCTTTTCAGCTGAGAGATAGGGGATCTTATGATCCCTTCTTTTGCCAAGACACCTGGGGAAAAATAATCCTATCTAGCGCTGTTTCCCTTTCTCCCCGATCTTCTCCCCTTCCATCCCCAATTAGCACGCCCAGCATTGCTTTCCAGCCCCTCCCTCCAGCACTCCTCTCCCTCTCCTCCTGCAAACTCGGACCCCTGAACCCAGCAGAGTGTTCGCCCAGTTCCTCCCAAGTTGCCAGAAAGAGACTGAGAGAGGGAGGGAGGGACTGAGAGGAGGAGGGAGGGAACGAGAGCCCAGAGTGCTGGGAGGAAGCGAGGGCGGGCATAGCCCGACTGGGGACACGTGTGGTGTAGAGGGGGAGGACTCGCTACCCGGGGCTTTAAGAAGGTGCGGAGAGGAGGCGGGAGCTTTTCCCAGTCTTGGACCTGGGTGTCCGCGCGGAGGCAGCCGAGGCGCAGCCGTCCGCTGACAGCCTTCCCAGCCGGCCCGCTTTCCCTCAACCCCACGAGCGACCGCAAACTTCGGATCCTGGTTGCCTTTTCCTGCTATTGCTCCATCAGCGGCGCCTGAACTTTCCCGGAGGGAGGCTCGCCCCAGCCCCCTCTCGACTCCTTCCCTTCCCCCTGCCCTGGAGCCTTCATCCCTGCATCTCCTGTCCTCTCCCAAACTGAATGAGCTCCGCGAGGGGCCGGCGGCCACGGGAGCAGCAGCGGCAGCGGCAGCATGGAGCAGAGTTTCGCTAAGCTGTGGACTTTCCTCCTGGCGCTGTGGCTGGGGGCGATGCTGAGGGTGAGGGGCGCAGTGGGCTACTACCCCCGCTTCTCGCCCTTCTTTTTCCTATGCACCCACCACGGGGAGCTGGAAGGGGATGGGGAGCAGGGAGAAGTGCTCATTTCCTTGCACATTGCGGGAAACCCAAGCTACTATGTACCTGGACAAGAATACCATGGTAGGTACCTCAGCGTGCACACATTCACAGACCCTGTGTGTTCTAGGACCAGCACTTTTTTTCCCCCTGGTTAATTCCCCGTGTAGTTTTTGTTTGTCTTTTTAAAGAATAGCTGCCACCTTCCTGTCCCCTCCCCAACTCCCAAAGTACACATCTCAGTCGAAGGAGAAAGAACAAAGTTAGTCTAGAACAAAGTAGGGAAGTGGAAATTAATTGCAAACCAGAACAGCTTCTTATCATCTCCCTCTCCTTCTCCATTAAGCTAGCTAGTTTTCTACTCCAAGGTCCAGTTTTTCTGTCAGTTGGGACAGCTGTTCTCTCACCCTCCTTTTCCTTAGGACCCTCCGGGTTCTTCCCCGGTCTTTTGCCTCCCGGCTGGTTTAAATGTCTAGAAGAGGGTGTCGCCTTCACCTCAGTATTTAGTACTCAGACCTTTTGTGTAGCTCCCTCCCATCTACCCTGGAAAGGTCTCCCTTGGTAGCCTTGGGGCCAAGCTGCTGACATGGCCTTTTAGCGTTTTACATAGAGTGGGGCTGACAAGCTGAACCACATCAGTTTGCATATGCCCGGTACTGCAAGCTTCTCTGCAAAGTTCCCGCTGTGAACTAGCCAGGGGTCCGTCATATTTCCCATTCGCCATCAACCGACCCTAATTCATACAGTCTGACTGCCTCTCTGAGCTGCTTAGTGATATTGTGTATTTCTGACAGTGCTCTTTTATTCTTTTTTCAGGCTATTTTTTTTTCAGTTTCAGAAATAAAAGATTGATTTTTTAAAACCGATTCCTCTGATGTTTTTTATATTATTTTTAGGCTAATATATTAATGGCATTGCCTGTTATGCATCTACACAGCTTCCAAGACCAGGTGGGAGCTTGAGTACTTTATAATATAAAGCTCCCTTTTTTAAGGATAATTTTTTTTGTGGCTTTCTAATTACACTTATGTGTTGTAGTACTAAGTAACATTTAGTCATAATGCTTATGATTTTATTAAACGTGTGTTTCTAATGCAGTAAGCCCTCAAATTCAGTAATATGAAAAAGTATAACAACCTTTTTTTTCTGTAGTCCTGCTGAGAATTAAATGTTTCACTCCCATAGAGCCTGCAAGTAGTTGACAGCTTCTATTGATTTAATTATTATTTTAACGATATGAAAATAGTGGTGCCCAATCTGATTGAAACTTTTCTGATAAAGCCTCTTTATGATTTCAGTTTCTAATATCACTTTGATGTCTGAAATGTCAGGATAATAAACTGTAGGGGATGCCATGTGGTGTAGAAATGCAAATAAACAAGAAAAATGATCAAAATCCTTAGAAAACACCCTTCCTTTCAGCTTTTTAATTATGTGTGAGGAAGGAGTTTTTTTTAAATAAATTCTTAAAACAATGCTTTGACAACTTCTCTGGGGAATAGTTGGTAGCTTTCTCTAGGAAGCTCACTGCTTCTTTGGTAGAATTTTAGACTTCTGAAAATTCATTTTCCTGTGTGGACCTTGTAATTTGATAAGTATACAGTTCATTTGTTATTTGGCTCTCTTTAGAGGTCATCAATACTTTAAGGGTATTTTAATTGGCTCACCTAATAGTGACATAGAGATGGAGGAAGGAGTGATTGACTCTTACCAGACCTTTAGAGGTATTTGCCTACAACATCTGAAAATGAGGGTGTCAAGTCAAATGTATCCACAGCTTGGCTGAAAAGTAGATTTATCTTGCTGTCTAGAATAGGAAAGCTTGATTCTCAACAATAATTTCAGGTACGAATGAGTATAATAGGAAAAATAAATGGTATCTCTGCCAAAAAATGATTGGCATCCTCCCTGAAGGGACTTAAGGTCTTTGGCACAATATAAAAATTTCTGTTCCCAATTCTTGTTTTAACAATGAATGAGCAAAATCATAGTATTTGATAAATGTTATCATGACTGCCTTATACCACCTATGAGACTTTTTTTTTTTAACATTTCATCCTATTGATATTTTCCCTCAATTCTTCATTTCTTTCTTTCTTTCTTTGGGGTTTGAAGTGTTGGCAGCTTGGAACCTATGATATAGAGAGCCTATGAAAATACTATCTGCCTCTCTCTTGTAATGCCAGTTTAGCCAATTTCAGGTCAGGACTGATATCCTGTAGTCAGGTTCCTATGTGTGAAATACATTAGGCAAAGCATTAGAATTAGAGAGTTGAATACCTGAAGTTTGATATTTGGAACACAGCTGAATTGACACAATCTTATTCCTGGGAAAATTTTCTCAATTAGTTTAATTTCCAGTCATCTAGTTAAAGTCATTTCATTATGAAGAATTCGAAAATATTGAATTGGTGTAGAGTTTGAAGACAGCTTATGATTTGAACTATATTATTTAGATAAGTTTTCTTTTGGATTTTGGAGCTGACTACTAAAAAGTCTAATAAGTAAATTTGTTCTTCAGTCATTAAAAACGATGTGCATATGAAAGATATTTGAAAGAGGCAACAGGTATATTTTTGTCTCCCCAACATATGATAGTTAACAGAGAGTAGCCCCACCCTCTCCAAGCCAAAGTCCTCTGAAGCTGAGAGGCCATTTTCTAAATTCTCATTATTGACCTATTTCTAAATGTCTAAACTTTTAAAATCAGCATTTATAATGGGAAAAATCACCCTTGGATGAATAGTTAAGGGTAAAGTGAAGTTATTTATAAAACTAGAAAAAGGAGGTGTGGTGAAGGTGATGTGGTTCAAACTTGCTCCTTCAAAGATCTTCATGATGGAAGAAACTAAATCCACCTTCTGAAACCCATGGTATATGACCTATCTAAGGGTTTTAAAGGAAAGAAAAATAGCTGAGAAAATATTTTGAAGTTCATGACTCATTCAGGCTTGCAGTATTAATTTTTAAAACTTCTTAATTTTTTTGATGAAAAGATAAATGAAACTTGAGTACCCAGAGAAATTTTAGGACTCCAAAATTTTACCCCTTGCCTATGCTTCTCAGCATCTCTGCCTCATTAACTAGTAATGAATGTAGTTTAAAAGAATTTCATTTTACTCCATTTCTTATTGCAAGTTATCTATTTATATCTATTTATCTATCTATATTGAATCCATCACTTTGTGCTCTTGTCACTTTAATGTGTTAAAGAAAACATGCAGGACCACATATCATAGTTAGAATAGGTTTTAATGGTCTAGTTCAACCTTATTTTGTAGGTGAAGAAAATGAAGTCCAAATTAGGTAAATGACTTGCTCAACCACATAAATAAGTGATATAGACATGGTTGCAATCCAGGTCTTCTGAATGCCAACCTAACATTTTTTTGGTAGCACTATAGTGTATTTTTGTTAACAATTTTGTTGTACTTGTCTTTCTAGACCTGTGGTTTTATCAGTGTAGGGAGAACCCAGTGAGGGAAAACCTTTTACCAGTAACTTTTCTAAAACTTAGAATCTTACAGTTGTCTGGTCACCCAGAAATATTAGATTATTTACTCAGGATCATACAACCAGTATATGTCAAAAAAAGGGATTTGCTCTCCTTTTTGTGAATTTGAGAGCAGTTGTCTATCCACTGAATCTTATTGCCTCTCTCATAATAGCTAAGAGTAGAATATCTTCAGGAAGATTGTTCAGTAAATAGTATATTGAGGTAGAAGGATTAAAAATATGACTAAAGAAATTATTCTAGAATACCCCAATTCTTGTCCTAATTTCATTAGCTCTTTTTTTTGTCTCACAGGTTCCCACACTTCCTTTACCATCCATTCCCTTCACCCCAAATCACCATAGTATTTTTGTTAGTGTTGCAATAAGAAATGGAAGTTTGACTGCTGCCATCCCTTTGGTTTCATGAAATAATTTCATTTCTCCATTTCAGGGATGCTCCTCAGCAAAACTGGTAAAGTAAATGAAGGTTGCTTTTGTTGGTTTTCCCATGTTCTTATTTCTTTTCATGCTAACCATCTATTTCTTCCCTGTCACACTGCCTGTTCTGCCATTTTCTTCTTATCCAAGAATAATCTCAGGAAAGGGCTTTCTGAAAGGATCCATTTATACCTCAAAGTGAATTGAAATCAATTTACCTCTCCAATGAAGTATTTATAATTTTGAGGTTTTTTTTTTAAACTCTGACTTTGTTCTCTATGAAAAAATTTTAGATTATTAGTTGATGAGGAAGGTATATTGAGATTGTAGGAGATACCATTGGCATTTCTAAAATCACAAAAATGGGTAACTGCCTATTCTGTTTACTCATAAATATGGCTTTCCTCAGTAACACTGATAAAGGACTAGGCGTCCAATATGGTAATCAGTTCATAAATGTTTGTTGAGTTGAATTCTATCAAAGAGAAAACTGTTAGATCCTGAAGGGATTTTGATGAGTTACCAATTTGCATTTTTCAGATGGCAGTCTTGTCTAATTTCCAAATACATTAAACTTTATTCCAACACTTGCCTTACAAGACTTGACATTCTCTACCATTGTGTACATAGCAGATACGTTTTTTCCATAGTACAGTTTGAATCCTGATAACATCATGTACTTTGTATTAAGGTTGTATTGTATGTAGTACTTAATGACCCAACAATTACCAATTATTGTCAAGGAAAATTTTATTCCATTTTTAATCTAGTTGTAAGGATTACATGGGGTAACAAACAAATGACTGACCTTGGAGTAAGAAAGACTTGTTTCAAATTCTGCTCTGACAGATACTAGCTGTGCAAGGATGAGCAAGTCACTTAATCTTTCTCAGTATCCCTTACAGTTGTTACTGATCTGGGAGGGAAATTCCACACTGTGAGTTCTCTACACAGATAAAGTCATAGGTTTATGGGGAAGGAAAAGGACATTGACACATCTGTGTGTGTATGTGTGGCTTTATATATATGTATATAATCTACATGAAATGAAAATGAATTTTCCATCTCTAAAATGTCATTTAAACCCAAAGGAGGAAATTTAATATTCTCCTTTGATATCAGTTATTATTTTCACATATATAAATACTCTAGAATCAACTAGTTGTTAAGAGGCAGAGACAAAGGTAATGCGAAAGAGAAGTCTTTGAAAATAAAGACAGTAGTGATAAATAGCATTGGTCTAATTTCTAAAATCGTATACTTGTAACTTATTTTTTTCTGATGGCAAGAGTTATTTAAACTAGGATAATATTTAGTTAATAAATTAACCCTCTTATTGATCAGGTCATGGATTAATTAGCTCATTATATGACTATAGCATATCCAATTTCTGAAAGCTGCACATTTAAACCTCCTAAATAATTTGTCAAATAAATTCTGCAAATGACTTGCAGTTCCATTCTGATAGTATGTGACTATGAAAGATCAATCCTTTTTAGGGATTTTACTCTATCTTATTTTATGAAAAAATTTTCAAATATCCTTAACTGATTTTCCCCAAGATCAGTGCTTAAATTATATAAATCCTACATTGTATAATTTATATTCTCCTTGTGATTTTCAGGTGCAGCTATAAACTAGTTAAGCATATCTTCAGAATTATAATTTTAAATACTATTTTTAAACAAAAATTTTATCATTAATTAGGGCAGTAATTTATTAGAAATCATTCCTTTTGTCAGTTCTCTAATTCCGTGGAACTTTTATTTCATTCTATAATTTTTACTATTTAGTTCTTTGATGTTGTTTAAGAATACAGAAATTAAAAAATTGATGAAATAATATTTTGAAGGTTTCTAATAAATTTAGTTATTTGAAATCTATTTTAAATTCCTTTTGATGAAAAACGTGGCAGCTTTGCAATGAATATTTCAATTCAGAGTTTGTAAGTTTGATTTTTTTCCCTCAAATCTGTTTTTTTGGAAAAAAATTCCTTTCCATTAAAATTTTTTGAAATTGATCAGCTTTAATGAATTTTCTAAATACTCCCAAAAAGTTAATAGTTGGTAACATTATTAGTTCTTGTTAGTAATTTTTTCCTTAGATCTGTCCAATATTATTTTGGAATTGATGCTTTGCTCAAAGCTATTTTTGTCAGCTATTCTGAAGTCTTTCCATACAACCTAAGAGTTGAATGTTTTACTTTAAATTTCTATAATTGTAAAGAAAAGCAATAATATATTAAATATTTCTTGCTAAATAAAGTGATATCTACTTAATTCCTTGGGGCTCTTTAAAAATAGTGATTTTCATTATATATAAAACATAAACATTTTATTATATTTAATATACAATACAATTATGTAATAGTACATGTTATATTGTGTATTTTATATAAATATAAATTGTGTACATATAAATACTTATAGGTATAGATAGACAAATATGTATTATATAAACAAATGAAAACATTACTATTTTTAAAAGATCCTATGATTGAAGAAGTAGAAATTATATATACTTCTATCCTTATGTATGTGGGTGTTCTTTATTCATTTCCAGATCTTTGATTTCATCAATATAAGAGCTGCTACTATAGAATTTATATCCACTGATTCAGATAGGCAAGTTGGTCTACAACTTAGACAAGGGTTTGCCTTGAGTATTGAGAGGTAAAGTGAGTCATCTCTTATCATATAGTTAGTATGTTTCAGAAGCATTGAATCCACTGGCTCCAAATACAGTTTTCTGTCCACTACTCCATGATGCCTCTGAGATACACATGTATATGTACATATACACATGTGTGTATATACACTCATACATATTTTAAAATCCTAGAGTCAAATATACAGAAAAATAACCTTACCTGAGAGAGAGAGGGAAAAAAAAGGAAGAGAAAATGTGAGGTCTTGATATATTTAGGGTGTCTATCATAGACTGAATCTATACCACACTAAAACAAACAAATGGGAAATGGGGAAAAAACCCTCAATGGATTATCCACATTTAAAAAAATTTATGAAGCATCAGATGATTATTATCTTACTATACAAATAATATATTCAACAAATCAGAAGAGTCAACTTTGGCTGTCAGCAAATACCCTGTGAGTTGTTGATAATTCATCAAATATTTTTTGACTCCGCTACATTAGATCACAGATGTAAAGCTGGAAGGGGATTCAGCCCTTTTAAACAATTTCTTTATCTTACAGATGAGGAAACTTAGATTTGGAAAAGTTAAGTTATTTGCCTTTGGTGTTCTTAGTGATAGCAAGTGTGCAAAGTAGAGAATAATTTCTATTTTGGTGTGCTTGTTCTAATTAAAGAAGATCATCTGAAGACTTAACAATTAAAAAACTATGCAAAGTAGTGAATTCTATTCCTGAATTTATTTTTGTTACCTTCCTTTGGTTTGTTTCCCATTATTTATTATTTCTACTATGACCCAAGTAGCATAAAAATCTGGATTTTTTTTGGAGGGGGTGGGGGATCAGGAAGAGGTAGAGTAGAGCATTGCTAGTGATAAGGAAAGACATAACAATGAAATAATTGATTCCAAATAGAGCTCTCAGGCCTCACGGAATAATAGAAACAGTTTGTCAAAGTCAGTGAGTTACTAAACATTTATTAGACACCCATGGTGTGCCAGGTACTGGACTAAGTGCTGGACAGAGGCAAGGTAACCAGATAGTTTTTGAATATACAACAGGTTTTCAACCTTTTTTTGTGTCTTTATGAGCCTTCTTGGTAGCCTAGAAAAGCCTATGGACACTTTCTTAGAATGATGTTTTTAAATGTATAAAGTATACATTTAAATATACATGCATGTGTAAAATACACACATGTATATAATATGCATACAAAATACATAAAATAAAATATACAAGACTGTTAATTAAACCAGTTATATTGAAATATATTATCAAAATATTTAAAAAATAAATTCATGGACCTCAAGTTAAAAAGTCTTGTGTAAAATAATTCTCTCTTGAGTTCCAAAGTAGATTTCTTAAAGTGGTTTACTAGTGACATAGTGGGAGGAGGCTACATACTTTTTTGTTCCACCTCTACTGTGAACTTTCTATGTGACCTTGAATAAGTTTCATCTCTTCTCCTGGTCTGTCTCAGTTTTCTTAGCTATAACTTGGGATATTCTGGATTAATCTCTTAAAATTCCTTTTAATTCTGATTTCCTAAACTGCACAAAATTTTAAGAATTTTATGGGAAAAGATATATCAAATAAACTTTGATAAAATAAAACCATTTCCTACTGCAAGAGGACTATTTTAAATTTCAAAATGCTGATCAATATTTTAAATGTACTAATAAAGGAAGGGGGCTTACAGACAAGTGAATTAAAGGAGAAGACAAAAACAATTTAGTAATTTGCTTCTAGCTGAGGCATTCACCTTAAGATGCAATTACTCATCCTGTGACTGCTTTCCAACATTTTCTTCTTACTATTATCTTTCCTTCTTTTGTTTTTCTCTTTTCTATGTATCCCTCTTTTCCTCCCTTTTTTCTTTACCTCACTCCTATCATTCCAATATTGAACATTTTCCCTTCCTATTTCCTTTTCTTCCTCTGCCATCTATTCATTTCTCCCCTCCCTTCCTTTTGTTATTGCCTTTTCTTTTTTCTTCATTTTTTCCACTTCATTTTTCTCTTATCTCCATCTCATCTCTTTTTTTTATCTCCCCTTGTTCTTTCTCCTTTCTCTGGCTTCACTTCACACACATCACCCCCTTCATGAAATTATATTTTCTCTCCCTTGAAAAAAAATTCCCAACTATGGTAGGAAATCTTTAGGTGTTAGTGTCATGTCTATGAATGGCTTCATGACTGTGTTAGCAGATTGGTCTATTGTAGAAAAGACCAAAACAGTATAAAAAGAAGTCCAGAAATATATAATCAATGTGGAAGTAATAGGAAATTACATATACATTAAATGGTTTGATTTTTATGAGATGTCTCACATTTGCCTTTAAAAATGTTTTTAATTTTTATTAATGCCTTTTACTTTTGTCATCTTCATTTTCTAATACATTTTCTTAAGGTAGCAAATGGTTCAGTAGATAGAGAACTTGAATTAGGAAGACCTTAGTTCAGATGCAGCCTCAGATATTTACTAATTGTATAACCTTGAATAAGTCACTTCTGTTTGCCTCAGTTTTCTCAGCTGTAAAATGGAAATAATAATCATAGCACTTACCTAACAGGGAAGTTGTAATGATTGAATGAGATGATATTTCTGAAAGTACTTAGCACAGTGCCTGGCACTATATAAATACCAGTTTCCCTCACTCTACCAAAAACCCAGCTTACATAACAAAAAAAAGTTAAAAAAAAAAGAGAGAGAAAAGATAATCAGTTCAGCAAAATTAATCAACACATCATCTGGCTCTTTTGTGACTTCTAAAACAGTATTATTTTCAGATATCCATAACACTTCTTAAGGTGCAGAAATATGCTTCCTTTTGAGCATATCTTCATCACTATTATCTCTTTTGCATGATATTTTTTAAAGCTTTATGTATATATATTTATATCTATGTATTTGTGTTTTCAGTAACACGTCTATACATCTCTGTGTGGAAATGTGATCCAAGTAGGAGACTCTGCCAAGAGGCAGAGACTGTGGCAGAAGAAACAGCATGATGTATTGGGAAGAGCTATAGTATGGGAGCCAGGAGACCTGGCTTCTAGTCCCAATTCAATGACCTATGTAACTAATTTAGGGCAACTCTCTTCATACCTTTGGGCATCCTCAGTTTTATCACTTGTAAATTTGTCTAATTGGATTAGATAATCTCTGTACCTTTGATCTGAAATAATCATTTCTTTAGGATGGTAAAACTCAGCTACAATTTTTCTATAAAGAAAAATCCATCTAGTCCATTCCCTTGTTTCTAGGGATGGATTACAATTACATTTCTCCAAATAAATTGGGGTAATTAATTTACCTAGAAATTTTCTTTTAACTCTATCAACAAGCAGCACATTTTAAGACTAACTCTGAATGAAACATTGTGCTAGAGGAGGTTGACTCATTTAAGATGAAATAGTGTTTGTATATATGCATGTATATAGATACACACTAATATACATATGTGAAATAATATATATATATATAATATCAAAACACAAAAGATTATTCAAGAAAAAATATTTGGTTCTCATATACATGTGGCTTACTTATACCTCAGATAGGATTGCTTGTTGTAATAACTGACAATGTAATAAAAATATTAATGAATTCCATCAAAAACAAAGCTGAATTTTATTTTATTTTTTTCTCTATTGAATGGTTGTTTGAGGGCTGATCTTTTAAAAATATTCTGTCAAGATAATTGTTATCTAGTGATGTGTTTAGATGTTGCTTTAGCAGGCCCCTATGGTAATAAATATTGGTATGAGCTTAATGACTTCTCAGTAGTCTATTACCATCATGTGTATGTAAGGACCTCCAGTGAGAATAATTGCTAAATATGATGTGCTACTTAGTGACTTTCAATAATGAACTATTTATATTACAAGTCCATTCTTTAAAATATGATTTTAACATGAAAATCCTATTGATGGGTTAAAATACCTGGATAATATAAAACAGGGACATAAATGTGAAATATGTCTAACTTTAACCTTATTTAGTATATCTGGCTTGTGTATTAGAACCAAATCCAGGTTTGTCAATTCTCTTGCTGGTTATATAGTTAGCAAAGGAAACAGGCAGCTCAATTTTACTTCCAGGAACCTTCCTTTAGCGATAAAGCTGCATTTGTTATGAGTATTGAAATATTCTATGATCCCATTTCCAGTCTTTTTTATATTTCCTTTCTTTGCACAAACACTTCCTGCTTTCTCACCCTGAGCAAAAAAAAAGTATATATCTAGTGCTTGAGGTGAAAGAACAAAAAAACCCAAAAAAACCAAAAAAACAATTCAGTTCATTTTGGGCTCTTTTAGATAAGGATATAATTCCATTGTTTGTCTAAAATATAAATTACTCAAACACAGATTACAAATAAATATCATCAATAAGAATTTATAATGAACATTACTAGAGGACATAAAAGACAGTAACTTGAAGAAAGTAAAAGCTGTTTTTGTTCTTGAAATAAAAATTTATAAATTGATTTCAAAGGCAGAGAAATCTTAGACATAATTTCAGTAGAATAGGTTTTTTATGAATTTGCACTGTTACATAATTATAATGTATTCAGTAATTATTTCATTGAATATATTGTTAGACTGAAAAATCAAAATAACATCAAGATATATACTTAAACCAAATATCAAATAAAGAATATTGTGAGACTTTTTAATCAATTATTTTTATTGGGAGCCATACTGCTACCAGAAATCAAGGGGAAAATAATTCTTCAATAGATTTGTAATCTCATTAAAGTGGGCACACCCTCAACTAGTTGAGGTCACAAGCTTTCCCTGCCTAATCATTTTGTATAACTTAGAGGAGCCACTAAACATGGTGGGGACCTTTCTCAATGTCTGTTAGTATTATGAGCCTATCTGTGCAACCTTCAGGCTTTTATCTGTATCTCTTGTTCTCATTACATTCCAGCCTCCATTTTTTTGAGCATGCATCTCCCAGAAAATTTCTTTTGTAGCACTTCTTGCATTTAAACTATCATTGTTAATAAGCTTCCATGGCCTGTGACTTTATAACATAACCAGGAGAATATTGATAGGAAAAAACAGATTTTTTTTTCTTCCAAGAAAACTCAAGAGATCATCATAATCTCTGTGTGGTTCCCCAAGTGCAGTGGAGACCATTCTCTTTTTTGTTGTTCAATTCTGTACCTTACTCATCATACATCTACATAATAGATATACAGACAAGAGTAGCCCAATAGTTGTATATTTAATTATAAATTCTAAACTTACCAATACATATTTTTCATGGATTATTAGGCTGTTGGGAGTGGTTGTTACAGAGGCTCTGCAATATTCTAAGGCTTGATGGAATGGCCATAGTTCAATATATAAACAAGATCATCTGAACGACCTTATCTTTTTTAAAAGAACTTTCATTTGAACTTTGCTCAGGACATAAACCCCATATTAGAGTTGAAACCATTTGACAGGTATGTACCAAGATGTCTTGCTAGATATTAATGAGATACTTGTTGAAACAAGCTACCTCTGTAGTTAGATGCATCAAGGAATCTTGTATGATATTAATTTGTAATATGGAGATAATTTGCTGCATTTTATTCTGTTGAATAAAATGGTTTTTAATAAGCACAGCAAGATCTTATATTTTTTTTGCAATTTTCAATCATTTGTATTATTTCAAAGTGATGTCTTTCCCCTTCTCATTATCATCAATATATATGGAGAGAATTCTTAAATGTCTTATAACAACAAGAAAGTAATCATAAGAGTTCATAGTTATTGACATCCTCTTGATTGCTCTTGTTGTTTGATAGGAATAGAGATGAGGGCTAGAACTGTAATATCATTGGTATAGGGAAATGCTTGATGCAGAAACTCAGTTATTACAGGACAGAACTTTCTCTTAAACTTAGTCTTAACTAACTAGATCATTAAAAGTTTAGTGACTAACAGAATAGTACAGCCAGTTTGACTGAAGCTAGAACTAAACCCTGGTCATCCCAGTTGTTAGAGACAAGTATACCAGTGCTATTCTCTTTTAGTAGAGGTTCTATTCATTATTTCCCCCAATTCCTTGGTATCATCCCCTTTTCAAAGATCTTAAGAATTAATCTCTCAAATGTCTCTAAATTATGTCTTCTCTCAGATGAGTTAATTGATGAATATTCAGTCTATTAAGTAGCTTCTTCAGTCTTTTGTAGTGCGATTTCCAACTCCTCACATTATTACTGTCACTGATAATAGTTTATTAGGTGAAAACTGACAGACCTTTTCCATTTTGAGGTGATGGGAATATTGTCCTTCCACCAGTTTCATCTTTCAGTGATTTTAGGTTCTTGATTTTGTTCAGTTGATCCCTATAACAAGATTTCTGCAAATTTCTTTTTTTTTTCTCTTCTATTTCTTAATGAGTTTTGAGGCTACACTAGTATCACTTTTTCGTTTCCTCATTCAAAAGATTTCAAATTTATTAATACATTTATCTTCATATTCCCTTCATCTCTATATGTGTGCTTCCCTCTTCTACCCAAACAACTATTCCTTTTTACAAGAAGAGTAGAAAACCAGTAGTTCAGTAAAACTTAACCAAGCCATCCCCAGGCATACAGCTTTTATTGAATCTATGCAAGAAAATTAGGGAAGTCATCTCCTTCTCAAGACCAAGCCCTGGTTACCATAATTTTACAAAATTCAGAGTTATTTGTTGTTTCTCTGTCCATTCACATTGATGCAGCCATTGCAAATCTCATTTTCTTGGTACTATTGATATCGTAAGTTTTTATATCCTTCCATGTTTCTCTGTATTTGTCATCCTTATATTTTCTTAAAGCTTTCCATTACAATTCTTATCCTTTACTTTTATTTTTGCTATTTCCCTTTGAATGAGTATCAATTTTGCTTACTTTTTTCTACTATAAAAAGTGTTATTAAAAATAATTTCTATATGAGGGGGACTTTCTGTCTTTGACCTCCATGGAGTATATAGTATATACTAAGTATATACTTACTATGATATCAGAGAGTGTGAACGTTTTAGTGACTTTCTTAGCATAATTCCAAATTTCTTTCCAGAGTCCTATCATTTTCCTAGCTTCAGAAATAATGTGTTAGTGTAACTGTATTTCCATAACCTTTTCCATCTGTAGGGTGTTGGAAATTAGTTTTTGTTGTATGCTAATTTTACTTGTGTCTCTATTAACTAAGGAGATAAAGCATTTGCTGCTAATCTAGTTTCTGCACTCCTGTTGCCTCCTTGTGGCAACTATGTTACATCAATTAATTTTCCTTAGGACAGGGTGATAGTATTTGCCAATGTATTTTCTCTACATTCTTTTATTTGTCTTTTATCCTTTTTTGGTGTTAATTTTTAAACTCTTTTTTTTTTAAAGCAAATCAGTATCTGAATGTTGGTAGATTACTCAGAAGTTACCCCTACATTTGAAGCTGATCCTTTGACATTTTGCTTTTTATTGTGTTTATTGTTTATGATATTCTGTACTTTCTAAATTTTTTTGAAGAAAGTCTTTGTGAGGTTTTTATGAGACTTTTATATAGTCTCCAAAACTTTGAACTTGTTCATTTTTTTAATCTTGAAGCATACTTTTTACTACTTTTTATCATCCTTTCCAATGACTACCAAGAAAGTCACTGAATATTACAATATATATTGCCTTAGTTTTTAGACTAAGTACTAGTACTTACTAGTACTTCATGAAATTTTTTTGTTCCATATTTGTCAGTTGGTACATTTGCAAAAGTCCCAATTATATTTATGGTAATCTTTTTGCTTGTGCTTATCATGAGCATTATCTAATGAGATGACCAAATGTCCCATCAAATGATATGTTATGTTGCCTTTAGGCACATAATGAAACCAACCCTGACACTAGCTAAATTTTTCCTTTTATGTTAGCCTCTAAGCTATTCTTCTGTTTATTTGCAACTTCCTTATACTTTCTGGCTTCATTTATAGTGAGAATGTAAATTACAAGATGGTTTGATTACTCAAGTAATGAGGCTTTTTGTTGGTCTTTGGGAAAGGATTTGAAATTTTGAGTACCAACAGTTAAATTAAAATTTATAGGTTCTTTAAAAACTGTGATTCTAAGGCCCTTTGCTCCCCTTTCTGCCACTCTACTACTGTCACCATGGAAATGGAAGGGTACTGCACAGGACTGAGAGTTGTTTTGCATTTTTCTCTGCCTTATGGGTTCCCCTGGCCAATGAATTCAACATTTGGTAGTCAACCTCCTGATAATGAGGCTCTCCATACATGGTAGACTGGTTCTCAAAGAACAGAGTTTCTACTAGGCCATACTTGAAGACTTTTCTAGCATGGGAAATCCTTTCAGGTGTTGTGCTGTGGCACAACCCTTGTGAATTCAGGATTATCTTCATACTGAAGTGAAACCTAGAAGTAGCACTTATGTGGAGAGAATTATGCAGTTTAAAAATATTTTGTAATTATGTCTTTTGCAAGAAGGTGAGCTGACTATGAAGCAAAAAGTATTGTAATGTTGATTACAGAATGTTAAAAGTTTACAAGGGGCAGCTAGGTGGCGCAGTGGATAGAGCACCAGCCCTGAAGTCAGGAAGACCTGAGTTCAAATCTGGTCTCAGACACTTAACATTCCCTAGCTGTGTGACCCTGGGCAAGTCACTTAACCTCAATTGCCTCAACAAAAAGCAAAAAAAAAAAAGTTTACAAAAGAGTATTGCTATAGTATATGATAACATAATATGAAGAATTTATTGGACTACATTAACAAGAATTATGTAGGGTAGGAAGGCATGGATAGTTATTCTTTGTATGCAAAAGTATTCTTTGTACGTATTCTATGTATTCAGAGAAATATTAAAGAAAGATTCATTTATCTATGATATATTTTTAAATCAAGAAATTCTTCCCAGTATCAATCAGTCCTTTAGTATAATTAATAAAAGATTCCACTAATAATAATAGCTAGCCTTGTATAACTCTTTAAGTTCTTTAAGTAAGCATTTCACATATATTACATTATTTGATCCTTGCAACAACCTTGTGAGGTAGGTGTTATTATTATTATCCCTATTTTATAAAAGAGGAAATTGAGGTTGAGAAAGGTCAAGTGACTTGCTTAGGGTCACTCAAGTAGTTAAATATCATAGCTAGGATTTGAATTCAGGCTTGCCAACCGTGTCCAACATCTGAGCCTAAAGAATTTGATATGGAACATGCTGCTCTCAACTATTTCCCCTCCATTTCTTAATAATGCCCTACAAAAAATGGGGCAACTAGTTGGTACAGTGACTAGAGCACTGGGCCTACAGTCAGGACGATACATCTTTGAGTTCAAATTTGTCTTTAGTCACTTACTAGCTGTGTAATCCTGGGTAAGTCACTTAATCATATTTGCTTCAGTTCCTGATTTCAAATAAGGTGGAAAAGGAAAGGGCAAAGCATTCCTATATGTTGGCCAAGAAAACTTCAAATGGAAAACTTCAAATGAAGAGTCATACTTGACTGAAAAACAAGAGAATGAACAACAAAAACTAAAAAGAAAAGTTAGGCATTAGCACTTTTCCTCTGAAAGGAAAACTGGTTTCATATCACCTATTTTGCATTTTCCATGCTACTTGGTATATTCAGGATCATTACCCAAATTAATCCCTTTTAAATGTCCTTTTTGCAATATTATCTATTGACAAAGACATTTGAAGGAAGAAATAAAAGGACGGACAAGTTAATTTCGGTGACCCACTAAATTCCGGTCCTCTTTGAAACCGTGAATTAGTTCACCATCCTTAGATGTATGTAAAATATTCTGTGCATCTTATAACAAACTTTTCAAGGAAAATTGATTCTTTCTTTCCGAAGGACATTATTTAATTATCATCTTCAATTTTTTTAGTAGCTACATTGAGATACTGATGTGTAGAGTGATGACACACCTTGTGCTTCACCTCCTGTGTACTTCCATAAGAGGAATGAATACACTTTCACATAGATCTAATCTCTATGAACATAATCAGCCAATATTCCATAAAATGGCAGGTGTGTAGTCTAGTTAGATTAGGAAAGCATGTAGCATAGCCATTAAGGATTTCTGAGTCTTAATCTCATTGAATTCTTCCAAATTATATCTTTAAGCAGAAATATACTATGAAATCTAAAGATAATTGACCAACCTCCCAATATTTAGCACAATTCTCTCTCAAAATGCTTTCATAATAATTTTGCCAAAATGCTTTATGATATGTAAAAAATGAAACTTTTCTACTAATGTGTTATAAGTTATATCTAATGAAAACTTTAGAAAACACAGTACCTCACAATTTTAGTAGGGAACAATTTGTTGTTCCATTTGATCTGAACACTGCCTCTCAACATATTCTGAGTGTGTTATGTATTTATAAATTACACTAGATCCATCAAATAATCTTTTTAGATAGTGTCCCACAGCATATGTTGTAAAGAGTTAGTCTATGTTGAAATTTTTAGATTTTTATGTTTGTGTCAAATGTATATTTCTATTATGTAGGCAATCAGACTTAAATATATGGTCCTATGAGAATCCCAAGACTAGATTCAATATAAACAACTGTAGGATAGTGCTTGCCCTCCTTTCCCACTTATTTCTAAGTGTCAGGAATGAACTTTCATGAGTAAAATAGTGATTATCTTCCTTTCCCCTAAGGTAGAAATATAAGAAAGTCATCTTTATTTTGGATAATATCAGGAATCATAGAAACATAAAATGATAGTGATGTAAAGGATCCTTAAAGATCTTCAAGTCCAATTCCCTCATTTTAATATGAATAAACAGAGCCAAAGAAATCTGGTAATTTGCCTAGTGTAATGCAATTAATGGCAAGAATGGTATTTTAGTCAGTCTGCCTGATTTCTAGTTTAGTGGGTTTTTTTTTTAGTTTATTTTTATCTCTATCACAGAACCCCCTATGATTTCTTCAGTGTGATTTGGCATTGCTAAAATACTCATGAACTGATGACCAGTCTTTTGATGATGAGTTTTTCCTTGTTTAAATAGGTTGGTCCTCTAATGACAGACAATCTATACACACATGTTTCAACGGATTAGCTTTCAGCCTTTCATTCGTTGTTCTTAAATCTCTGTAACTTATCACAATGTTTTGCACCAACTACGTCTTAACAAATGCTTATGATTGTTGATTGATTCTGCTGAAAAATGCTCTAAAAACCAGTATTACCTCCTCATCAAAAAAGGCATCAAAATTAATATTTTAAGAAAAAAAGAGTATAAAAGATATTTCAAAATTGGAACTGGGAATATCTATTTGATCTCTTAGTATGTTAAAATTTAATGTCTAAAAATACCAATTCCCAAATAATTGAGTTATTTATAATTATAGACTTAAAATGACATTTTTTCCAAGGGAAAAAGGATAGGAAAAAAATCTAAACCTTATGCTTTCAATTTCCCACCCTCTAAATTTTTAAAGTTCTCATACGGTTTCTAGGATACTATATAAATCTATTTATAGTAGTTTATTAAGTATTTTTGCAATGTGGAAGAGTGCCAACAAAAGTTCTCATAGCAATTAGTGACTATAATTATTAATAGTAGTAATAATATATTTTATTTTAAATTACTATTCCCAGGAGTTATTTCATGAAACAAAGGCAGCCAATTTCTTTTAAATTTGGAATTTCTTCTGAATGAAGATAAAAATGGGAAGAATTCTAAATAAAATAGTCTATTTTAAAAACATGGTAGATAGGGAGGTAGAGCATTTATTTAGCACTTACTAAGTACTAGGGATAGTGAAGATAAATACAGGCAAAAAAATATAATACTTGCTCTCAAGGAATTTATATTCTAATGAGAAAAGACAACACATAAAGGAGAGTTGTAAACTGGGTGGAGGGAGTGAGAGATTGAAAAGTAATCTGGAGAATAGAGCTAACCTAGTTTTGGAGTGAGCATGACTATCATAGATATTTTCTCAAATAGAAGTTCTGGGAACAAATTATCTAGTCAGAAGAGGGGATCACAGTGGTGAAGATACTGCCAGTGATAGAAGGTCGCTGGAGTAGAGGTTAAGAATTGGCCAGGAGGAGTCTTATGAAAATAATAAATGAAACACAAAAGCTTTCATCTTATATAAGAGGAGTAAATATGTAAGCACTGTCAAAGAGGGAACACAATCTAGAATTCTGCATCTTTACTAGGAGAGATCCATTTATAGCTATAATCCTAGAAAAAAATGAAAACATGATCAGAAGTTCTAAACTTCTGAAATATCATAATTGAACACAAACATAAAATCTGTCAAATGATTAAGAACAAAAACACACAGCTTCAAAAGGTTATTTCTTGTCAATATCCCTATTACTTCTGTTTTTACACTGATATGAATAGATTGCCCAAATTATACTTCTATATTAAAGTATTGCAGGGGCTCTATCATTTCATTTATGAGGGTATTTTCTCCAACCATGAAGATTACAACTTATCCATGTTTACCTCACATGACTTGTTTTCAAAAAAATTCTCAATGGGTTTTTCTTGTATTTTTTTGGAAGAGTAAATTTTATTTGCTGATGAAAAATGAAAGTTCCCTTTTCTGCCACCCTGATTTTTTTAACTTTGCTTATAATGCCTTCATTTTTGATCTTTCTTGTTCTAACGCAATGTAAAGTCACTTGTACACTTAGCTCAATTTTGATACTTTATGATTTTCTTGTACTCTTTTAATATTGTAACACATAACCAGTGGAGCATATGGACTGTTTCTTGTTGTGAATGACTGATCTTTGTATGTTTTCAGGCATACCTGCTTAAGTCTTTTATTTTAAAAATACGCAGCCCATTATGTCCATTTCTGTTGCCATACAGGTAATCCTCAACTTTAGATCTTTGGATACTTGCATTCTGACAATATTGTCAGAAAAATATTAATTCTAAAATGATGGACCTTTGTTTAAAGTAGAAGCTTTAGTTTCTTTTTTATTTTTATTAAAGCTTTTTATTTGTATAACATATATATGGGTAGTTCCCCAGCATTGATCTTTACAAAGCTTTCCATTACAAATTTTAACCCCAGTCCCCTCTCCTCCCCTAGATGGCAGGAAGTCCACTATATGTTAATAATGTTGAAATACTTGACAAGTTATGCAAGAAAAATCCTATGTACAAGAAAAAAAAAAGAAAATCAGAGAAAGGCAACACAATGCAAGCAAACATCAATAGAGAGCATGAAAATGTTATGTTGTGGTCCATATTTCATATCCCTCTCTCTGGGTATATATGGTTTTCTTCAGTGAACAATTGGAACTGGTTTGAGACAATTCTTTGTTGCAGAGAGCCGTGTCCATCAGAATTGATCATCATGTAATACTGTTGTTGCTGTGTATAATGATCTCCTGGTTCTGCTCGTTTCACTCAGCATCACTTCATGCAAGTCTCTCCAGGCCTCTCTGAAATCATCCTGCTGGTCGTTTCTTACAGAGCAATAATATTCCATAACATTCATATACCATAATTTATTCAGCCACTCTCCAATTGATGGGCATCCCTTCAGTTTCCAGTTTCTAGCCACTACAAAAAGGGCTGCCACAAACATTCTTGCACATGTGGGTCCCTTTCCCTCCTCTAAGATCTCTTTGGGATATAGGCCCAATAGAAACACTGCTGGGTCAAAGGGTATGCACAGTTTGATAACTTGTAGTGGTACCTCAGAGTTGTCTTAATTTGCATTTCTCTGATCAATAGTGATTTGGAGCAACTTTTCATGTGACTAGAGATGGTTTTAATTTCATCATCTGAAAATTGTCTGTTCATATCCCTTGATCACTTATCTATTGAAGGGTGGCTTGAATTCTTATATATGAGACAATTCTCTATATATTTTAGAAATGAGGCCTTTATCAGAACCATTAAATGTAAAGATGGTTTCCCAATTTGATGCTTCCCTCCTAACCTTGTCTGCATTAGTTTTATTTGTACAGAAACTTTTTAACTTAATATAATCAAAATTATCTATCTGGTGTTCAATTAGGAGTTTCAGATCTTCTTTGGACATAAATTTATTCCATCTCCACAGGTCTGAGAGGTAAACTATACTATGTTCTTCTAATTTGCTTACAATATCACTCTTTATATCTAGATCATGAACCTATTTAGATCTTATCTTGGTATGTGGTGTTAGGTATGGGTCAAGCCCTAATTTCTTCCACACTAGTTTCCAATTTTCCCAGCAGTTTTTGCCGAATAGTGAGTACTTAGCCCAAAAGCTGGGGTCTTTGGGTTTATAAAACACTAAACTCTTAAAGTTATTGCCTAGATTATCCTGATAACTGATCCTATGCCACTGATCGACTGCTCTATTTCTTAGCCAGTACCAAATGGTTTTGATGACCGCTGCTTTATAATATAGTTTTAGACCTGGTACAGCAAGGCCACCTTCATCTGCCTTTTTTTTCATTAATCCCCTTGAAATTCTTGACCTTTTATTCTTCCAAATGAACTTTGCTACTATTTTTTCTAGATCTGTAAAATGATTTCTTGGGAGTTTGATTGGTATGGCATTAAATAAGTAGATTAGTTTGGGTAGTATTGTCATTTATATTATATTCACTCTGCCTACCCATGAGCACTTAATGTTTTTCCAATTGATTAGCTCTGATTTTATTTGTGTGGAAAGTGTTTTGTAGTTTAGTTCGTATAGTTTCTGACTTTTCCTTGGCAGATAGATTCCCAAATATTTTATCCTATCTTCCGTTATTTGGAATGGAATTTCTTTTTGTATCTCTTGCTGCTGAATTTTGTTGGAAATATATAAAAATGCTGATGATTTATGTGGATTAATTTTGAATCCTGCAATTTTGCTAAAGTTGTGAATTGTTTCTAGTAGTTTTTTAGTTGAGTCTCTAGGGTTCTCTAAATATACCATCATGTCATCTGCAAAGAGTGATAATTTGGTTTCTTTATTACCTACTCTAATTCCTTTTATCTCTTTCTTCTCTTATTGCTAAAGCTAACATTTCTAATACAATATTAAATAGTAATGGTGACAGTGGGAAGCCTTGTTTCACTCCTGATGTTATTGGGAATGGTTTTAGTTTGTCTCCATTACATATGATGCTTGCTGATGGTTTTAAATAGATGCTACTGATCATTTTAAGGAAAATCCCAT
>JAJPUD010000101.1:160936-212036 GCA_023553655.1 Myrmecobius fasciatus | reverse complement strand
AATTTTTTGTTCAGATCTGGTCTTTTCATTAGAAATAGGTGAAATTCACCTATATCATTGAATGACCATCTTCTTCCCTGGAGGATAATGCTCATTCTAGCTGGATAGGTTATTCTTGGCTGTAATCCAAGTTCCTTTGCCCTTTGGAATATCTGGTTCTAGGTCCTTCGATCCTTCAATGTGGAAGCTGACAGTTCATGTGTGATTCTAATTATTTATCCTCAGTATTTCAATTGTTTCTTTCTAGCTGCTAGCAAAATCTTTTCCTTGGTGCTATAGTCCTGAAATTTAGCCACGATATTCCTTGGGGTTTTAATTTTGGGGTCTCTTTCAGGAGGTGATCAGTGAATTCTTTCAATGGTGATTTTGCCTTCTGATTTTACAATCTCAGGGCAGTTTTCTTTCAGGATTTCCTGGAAGATAGTGTTTAGATTCTTTTTTTCATCATGACTTTCAGGAAGTCCAATAATCCTTAGATTGTCTCTCCTAGATCTATTTTCCAAGTCAGTTGTTTTTCCTAGGAGATATTTCATATTTTCTTCTAATTTTTCATTTTTTTGTTTTTGTTTGACTGATTCTTGCAGTCTTATTGAGTCATTCACTTGCATTTGTTCAATTCTTATTTTTAAAGTGTTGTTTTCTTCAGTTACCTTTTGAAGCTCCTTTTGTAACTGGCCAATATAATTTTTTTGTTCGTTGCACTCTTTCCACTTCACTAATTTTATTTTTCAATAAATTGGTGTCTTTTTCATATCTCTTTTGCAGGGCATCATCCTTCTTGCACTGATTTTAGTTTATTTTCCCATTTATCCTCCAGCTCTCTTTTGAAGTTCTTTATGCAATCTTCCAGAAAGGCCTTTTGAAAAGGGGACCAGTGATGGTCCTTAATAAGTTCCTCTGGAATTTTGTCTAAAGGAACCTCAGGATCTGGGGTCATCCCTTCTTTCTCTCGATAAAAGCTGTCTATGGTGAGAGCTCTCTTTTGCTTCTTCATTTTTTTTTTAGACAGCATGGATGTCTTTTTAAGGTAGGGAAAAAATGGAGGCTGAAGTTCTTTGCCCTGGGGCAATTCCTCAAATTAACTTAAGGTGTTGTGGGTTGGGGGCTAGGACTAAGTCCGAATTACTCCTCAAACAAGGCAAGTCTGCTAGAACACCTGCCCCCAATCAGGGCAGAGTGTCCCGAGTGCCTCAGATAAACTCCAGGTGTTTAGAGTGTGGAGTTTGGAGTTTCTGCCACCATGAGCTGAGCTGAGTTCCACCCTCACTTCCGGCCTATACCACTGTTTATCCCTCTGTCCAAGTTAGACAAACCTGATGTGAAGCTCTTCAGAGATATCAGCAAGCAGTGTCCAAATATTTCTGGATTCGTTGACTTGAAGATCAGTTCAGAGGCTTATTTTATTGTTGATTTGAGAGAAGATCGGAGGAGGACACAGAGAGTCACCTTTTCACTCTGCCATCTTGGCTCCGCCTCTGAAGTTTTAGTTTCTTAAAGGAAAACCATGATACTCTCTTCTTTTTGCTTATTTCTAGCTCTGTGTATGGATGAGCCCTCCTGGCTGTCAAACCAAATGGATATTATAGCCTATATAATAAGCTTTCTTCATCTACTTTTTTCCTTATGAGAATAGTTGGGGCAAACTTTTCTTTGTAATTATGAATCTTATTTAGACTTTACAATTGGGGCACGATGTCACTGGCAAATAGGAGAATCTATAGAACCTTACCAATCAATAGGAAATTCCCCTTTGATTTGCACTTCAAATTACACAAAGCACAAAATAATTAGGACCTACTACCCTTACTATCTGTCTGTTGTTGTATTTGGAAAGTCCATGATATTAGCCTCTTACCTGAATTTATCTCCCTCTTGAAGGGCAAATTTCAGTTTTGTTTAATAAGTGAAACTATGATATTAGTAATTCACACAAAACACAATTATATTCTAGTTTGTGACAGTTCTGTCCTTTTGGATCTAAGTATTTTAATTGATGAATCTTCAAAATAAGAAAAAATCTATTTTTCAGAACAGAGATTAAATAGATATTGTCAAGTAACCTTGTTCATATAGTTCAATAGAAATCTAGTTAGGTTTATTATCATTGTTATTGTTGTCATAGATTTACTGAAACTAGATTATATTTCACACACATTAATAGGCATTTCAGTTATCCATCTTTTGATGTGAAAGCATTTCCATATGGGAATCACAAAGCTGCTTGCTGTTGTTACACTGAAACTGCCAGTTTCTGCACTTGTTTTGTGCTATTTTCTCTTGGCTAGTTGAGTACACACAATATCCTTTAAGAGTTGTGTCATAACACATCATGCACCATATGGAGCACATTAATCAGCCTGACTTCCATGACAGATGCCACCACATGCCTTTAAATTTGCCTGTAGAGAACCTTTATATTTTTAATGAAATATATAGTGGTTCATTTTGCATAACAGATTTGACTGTGGAAAATTATTTTGGGAGATCCACATCTTCAATTTGTGAGTTGTGACTGGTCCAAAGAGACTGCTGCCATCCGGATGGTCTCTATTCATTCTGCCAGTGGTGCCTTTTTGAAATCCTGCCATATCATTATATCTATGTGATTTGGGGCAAGTACATACACAAGTAATATACAAAATGTTCATCTTATTTCATAAAGTATGACTCACCATATTTGTTAGCTATAACTATAGAGGTGAACTTTATTGAACTATTTATTATTTCTATCAAATGAAAAATGGAAGAGTGTATGCTTGTCTAGAGTGTTTGCCTTTACCATGGAAGACACAATGCACAGAATCCATATGGAGAGGGGGGATTCCCCATAGGGGATGAGGTGCTATAGATAATTACTTTGTGGATATTTTGATAAATAAACCAACCCTTAGATTTCAACAATGATTTATTAAATCCATATATACTAAAATAGATTGATCTTACAATCCATAATTTAAAAAAAGAATGAAAAACATCCATTGCCCAGGCTATGATATGTATGTGGATAGGCACTTAAGTAAGTTCAACAGTATATTTGTCTTGGATAAGCCCTGAAACTAGACAGTGAACTAGTCTGAGAATTGATAAGGAGAAAGTGTAGACTGGATTGCTTTTGAAAAACCACATAGTGCTTTCAAGGATTGCAAGATACTGCCTCAGATAAAACTCCATTTTTTAACATGAATATTCTTCAGATGTTGCAAACCATGGAATTCTATAATCTCAAAGAAGAACAATTTCAAGTGACTCAAAGGTCATGTTCATTATTAGTAGGGAGCATCATATTATCAGTAATAACTTTCATCCAAGAAATGGTATTATAGGTATTCATATGGATCTCTGGTCTCATTCTTGTGGATCTTCTTCCAAGAAATACCATTTGCAACTCATTCTTACCTTTCAATTCTGTAGCATATTTATCTATATATTCTGATATAATGGAGTTCACTGAACTTGATGGAGGCTTTCTTTACTTTCAATTGATTTTTTCATAATACTAGGTGGACCACAGACTTTCCATAGATCATCTGATTTTCTTGCCATTCAACTACCCCATCTTTTTTGATATTATATATTTTTGATAATCTTGCCTACCATTTTTACCTTATATTGATGGGAGTCATTTTACTATGTCACTTTTTAGGATGTTCCAAACCATGCTACTGTGTGTATCTCCACTTCAGCTTTCTTTATGTATTGTTTTCATCACTCAGAATGCAAGTTCTTTGAGTGGAGGATCTAGTTTGTTTATTTTTCATATTCCCAGTGCTAAAGAGAATATTTAGCACATATAAGCACTTAATCATTTTAAATTATTTTTAAAAATTAATTCATTGGAGTTCCTTACTTATTATATGATTTTGCCTCCTTCCATCTACTATGAGCCTCTCCCTTAACCCACTCATTTTTTTTTATTCTTCAGAACCTCTAATGTTCCTTAGCTTATAATATGCAACAGTGCTAGTAAAGTACTAGTATAAAATATTAAAAAGATGTATGTTGGTTTTGGGGAGAACTTTGAGGTTATTAAAGGAACTTTGCATTTTTCCAAGATTGCATAATCTTGATCCCAGTTCTAGGTCCAAGGCACTGTCCATTTGAAATATTTATTTAAGAAATGCTAATGGACTAGTCCTGTTTTTCTGTTGAACTACATGCCACAGTCTGAGTAATAGACATTCTTTATCCTTTGATTATTCCTGTAAAAATGGTTAAATAACTCTTTTAGGTAGGGATTATAGCTAGGAGATTATATATCTTGGCTAGAAGGCTCTGCAGGCACAATTTTGTTATCAGAGACGTATCTTGAAGACCTTATCATCTATAGAGAATCTCTTGTCAACTTGAACTCCCCTGAATCTTTCCATAACAGTAACAAATACTTTTGGCAAGCTTATTTATTTCTTTATTTCATTCCATGCCATGACCAGAAACAGAAAATAACTTTATGGAGGAAAAATACAAATAGAAAGAGAGGCAAGCCTAACCTATAGTAAGAAGATAGTTCCCAAGTGCTGTGGTGCTACATGTGGCACCACATGTAGTCTTTAATTCTGAGTTTTATAAATATCAAAAAAGATAACTTTTCTATATGCAAAGTAAAATAAAATAAAACATCTATTAATCTTTATTACATACAGCTTATTTCAAATGTATATGTTTAAATATGGACATACTATGTACCAAATTAAACATATTACTTTCAAAGCTATCCTACTTGTCTGTACTTTAAAAAAAATTTCTATTTTCTTTGATGCTTAAAAATGTTATTCCATTACTCCCTTTCCTTTCCTTTATTTACTTTGGCAGCATGACCACTAGACTCTCTTCTCTGTTTCCTTGCTCAAAAAAGGAGGGAAAAGAAAGGAAGAAAAGGAAAAAAAGAGAAAAGAAAACTATAATTTTTGAAATAAATAAGAATAGTCAAACAGAAAAAATCCATATATTTGCCCGTGGAATGAATGAAGACTTCATGCAGTTTCAGTAGATTCACTCTAGTTGTGGCTATAGAGAAGTGCACAGGTTGAGAAAATATTGGAGGGTTGGGATCTTTCTTATGGGAGTTGAGACAATACTTGTAATTGTATTGAATTAGCTTGTATTAAAGTTTGGATAGTAAAAAATTCAATTTCATAGAAATATAAATTATTTTATTTACCTTATTGGGAGCTTTGGCTATTCTTGTGGATATTTTCCTTCTTACCTTCAGCTTGATACCTCTTGATCTTGGGCAAATTTTAATCTCCCTGGGCCTCAGCTTCTTCAACACTAAAATCATAGGCTTGAACTAGATGACAGCTGAGGTCCTTTCTGGCCCTGACTCTTAGCCGTTTAATCTCTCCTTCCTTTTTTCCCTAATGATATATGCCATTGAGATATTTATCCTTTCTCAATCTGATTATCTTGAACTTTTAAAATTTTGAAAATCTGAATAATATATTTTTCCCCAAACCAAATTCCCCTGTTTAAACCCAGTAAATGCCACTTTATTTAAAATTAAACATATCACATTTTGCTAGGGCAGGATAAGGCAATTGGGGCTGAGTGAGTAGCCTAGGGTCCCACAGCTAGTAAGTGTTAAGTGTCTGAGGTCAAATTTGAACTCAGGTCCTCCTGACTTCAGGGCCATTACTCTATCCACTGTACCTAAATAACTGCTCCTAATTAAATGTATCATGCCTGCAAATGATACCAGCCCCAGCTTTTCTTCTCTAAATTCTCAAGAAAATGATAATACTTGGGAAAAAAATGTTTATATGTGAAGTCTTATGGTATACTAAATAATTGAAGTCTTGGAAATTGGTTCTTTCATCCTATTTATACGGTGTCATAATGGAAACTATTGTTGAAGACCTACCTATTGTCTTCTGTCCTTTTGTTGTCCTAGCATGTTGCTATTTGATTTTTTTTTCATATGCATCAATAAAATTTTGAGATTCCTAAAGATGGACTTGATTGAGTGTGAGGAAGATACAGGCCTGAATAAAAGAAATATTTCTAAGGGATAAATTAATTCCATTTCAAATTTTATAAAATATTCCTTTTAAAAAGTCATGATTGGTTTTTACTGTTCTCTGGAATTATTACAGTTTCTTATTACTGTTTTATTCTAGCATTATTGTTGACCTACTTCTTAGTATTATCTGAATTTCATTTTTCTGATGGATTTCAGATAAAAATAGCCTTGAGACAGTGACTATTCTGTTATTGTTCTTTTATATACATAGTATTTCTTGTATTACTCTATATGGGGGTAAAAACTGCATTTTATAATAGAATTAAAATATTAGGACATTAGCTCATTTTGTTTAGATTCATTGAAAGTATCTTTAGTAAAAATCTAGTATCAGGCAGGAAAATGGGGATAAGTATTTCATTTGTTCTCATATGATTTTTATTTTCTTTTCTAGGTAATTTTTTTATCTGTTTTGCTTTATATGTAATTTCTGGAGTTTGGGATATGAATACTTTTTGATGACCTCAGGGTCTTCAGCTTTTCCCTCTTTAGATTTTAGTACCTCTTCAATTTCAACTTTTATTTCCTCTAATCCAGGTTTAATGTTAAGTGTGTGCGCTTGTGTATATTTGTGTGATAATGTATATGTGTTGGAGTTGAGGGTATCACTGACAAAATGCCACACAGAGCTGCTGCCTCTGATGAAAACTGTTTCTAATTTTGTTATGCTATTGGCAAATAATGAAAATGTTCTTATCTTCAGTTCATTTTACTTGCACTCATGGTTTGTCTGCTTTTGTGTTGGTACTATTTGTCCTGAAGCCTTTCCTGCAGGTAGGATAATGATATTTTTGGTATGTTTCAATGTATCATGATGTTAGACTATATGAGAATGTATTAGAACATGTTGGCATAACATTCCCTCCACTGTCCTTTATATCAAGGTGATTTTCATGATGATTTCAAGTAGAACCAACCAGTCTTCAATCCTATGACAAAACTTTGATTGTTAATTATTTTTTCAAGAGCAATTTTTTCACATTTGCTGAGATGCTATGATAATCAGTAGTCTATTATTATTATATTTGCTATCATTACTATTAGATCCTGAAAGCATTAGATCATTATACCTATGCTGGATTCCCTACAAAACAAGGGGATAAAGTGTTTTTAAATAGTGTTGTTTGCTGGGAACAATGCAAATGCAAAGAACTTAGTTCTCCCAGTATACTGTGGTATGTCCCATAACACATTTTTCCCTCACTAGTTGAGCGATAGTTTTGAATGAACAGGCAATATGCAGTTGTAAATTGGAAAATCATTATTTTAGCCAAAGCATTTGGGTGCATAGAGCCTTATAAACAGCAAACATTTAATTTGTTATAGGTTGAAATTTATGTTTGCAAGAAAATAGTCTTTTGTTGATTTTAAAGTTGAACAGTATGCATTATACTGTGGGAACTGATACCCAAATTAAATGAATCTAAAAAGGTGAATTTAGGAAAGGAAACAAATATTTGTCATCTTTGGGGGATAATTTTAAGTTTCAAAGGAAAGAAGACATTGTTATGATCCCATTGGAATTATATAAGATAAGTTTTGTATTTTCCATTCCTTGTTTGATCCAGTATACCTAATGATGTTCATATAAGTTTGATTCCTGACATGCAAAGAGATTTGTAATTATGGCCTTGGATCCCCATAAAGGACTTTAGTGATATATGTTCAAAATCCCCATAAATTGTTTTTCTAAGACTGTAATATGATTGATTAGAAGAATGTGATTAGATAAAATCAAGGTTAAGGAGAGACATGGATAGAAATAGACAACTGTAATATTATGTTTGAGATTAAGAACTCATTACTAAAAATTTCTAATTTATGCTTTGATTTCTAGTTAGACTGAAGCTTATGTTCCTATGGAATTGGGTTATAGATGCTCCATAAAAGGAGGATGAATTTTCTCTTTTACCATAATATCACTTATTGAAGATTTCAATGTACCTGACATTATTTTTACTTGGAAATTATTTTTACTTTGTTTCATATTAAATTATTTTGAATCTTATACTATTCAGGTTCATAAACATCAGTAATTTTGTTTTGTATATAAGCATAGTTATATTTTTAAAATTTTCTAATTATATTGCATGTTCATTTTCAAGTTCTTCACTTTCTTCTTTGATATTCTCCATTTAATAATGTAGTATCAGGTGATTATGCTTATAAATTGATTTCAATGGGATGAACAGCCAACCAAGTTAAAAATTAGATTTGAAAATAGTTGCATTGATACTCTTAATGTAAGCTACCCTTACCTTTTTCTTTTCCTCTTCATTTTTTGACAGTCTTTTTATTTTTATTTCCCTAAATTCCTTTTAAGTCCTTTCTTTTCTTTTTTCTCCTCTCATCTCTATTTTTAAATTTTCTTTTTATTTTGTACTATTTTGATCTTTATCTTATGAGAACATAAACTTTTGGATTGACTCTACTGGGAATAAAAATCTTCCATTTGTACAAAAAGAAAGGGCAAAAGAAGTGCAAGCTTTCTTCACATTATCTTCTTTACTATGACATTATCATATATTGGAGGCAGTTTTGAGTGGAACAGAATGGTATTCCTTTGTGGTTGTTCTGAGGGTATTTTCTATTGGGAAACAACCATAGTGCCTGTAAGGATAGCTTCTATTGTAATTCTTTCTTTGTCATACAAGAGATCACTTTGCTATTCATTTGATTCATATGGTCCACTGACCCATGTGGGCAACCTCTGGTGATTACTGACCTGGTTGTCAAACTAATTGATAATTAAGGTCCTGAGTATTCCCATAAACATCCTTCAAATTACCATGACATTTGACTTCTAACTCCTTTATTTCTTTACTCACTGTGAATATAATTTCTATGTAATCCCTGTATTTATAGCTTTACTTAAGAAAGGTGTTTGCTTGAAAAATAAATACCTGATATAAGTAATGTTTTTTTTTTCATTTGGTGGGAAAGGATTTTCAATAAGCCAATAAATATTTATTGGGAATCCATTATATGTTATACCTAGTGCTTGCTTCTGTAGGAGACACAAGAAGCTTACAATCTAGTTGGGGGAGAATAAAAATATGTATACAAGAAAAGATAACTAATAAAAGAGTAAATGATAAGTATTTGATCAGTAGTATTTTTGGCAAACATAACTTATAATACAAACTCATAACATAAACCTAATGAGTGGCAAATGTGTTTTAGTAATTTAGAAGGCACAGTACCCTGTACACAATCTGTTTTAAGCACTGAATAAATGTTGGTTGGATTGAATAGGTTTGGCATGTTATAATCTGGGAAAGCTTCATGAACTGCTTGGGATTTGCCATGGGTACTTCATTATGAATAAGATTTTGATAAATAATAAGAAAGGGTATATTAGGAAGGAAGAGATTTTGAGTGCACATAGGAATTTGCAAGGTCAGTAGAGGAGACATTAAGTAGAAGAGGTTAAATTTCTACAGAAGTACTAATTAGGGAAAAGACTGAAATGGTAGTTTGGAGGCTGAATACAGAAGGCCTTCTGTGCCAGTCTATTAAATTTGAACTTTATCCTATAGGTATTAAAGAATCTTTGAAGGTTTTTGTTTCTTTCTTTCAATACCCTACAACACCTATTAAGAACGGTTTATTATTGTTTCTAAATTTTAATGTACTAATGTGTCTAGGAGATTCTGGGCAACCGTTCTTTGTATGATAGTAGCCTGGTTTTAGTGAAGTTTGTTGAATTTTCAATTATATTTTGAAGTTGCTATTTGTTGTATGAAAATTTGTCATCTGTTAGCTAGTTTAGAATATCAAGCATCTTAGAATTCTGTTTTCCAAACATACATTGGAAACTATGCAACTATATATACAACTTTTGGGTTTGTTTTTGATTTTTAGCAGTAAAGCTGCATGAGCTGAGAATGCATTGAAAAAAATGTTTTCCAAGTAATGTCTTGCAGAGTATTTGGTATGTTGCTAACTGCTAAATTGTTGCAGTCATGTGTTGAAGGATAACCTACCTGTGATTTCTGGTGATTATGACATGGTCCTCAATTATCATCATAACATTTATCTCTTTTTTTATAAATTAATCAATATACTCAGTTATTTTTACATTTCTTTGAAATTATAGTTTTAGTTGACTTCATGTACTCTGAATTTGAATCTTGCTGCAGATACTAGCTGTATAACTCTGGGCAAGTCATAATCTCTCTTAACCACAATTTCCTCATTTGTAAAAAGGAATAATAACAACTACTTTACAATAAAGATCAAGTGTAATAATAGCAATAATAAATACATAATGCTTTATGAATTTTAAAGTACTCTATAAGTATTAGCTTATATCATAACATCAACACCATCATCATCACCAGTTTTTATATGGTTATTGTCCAAAAAGGTTTTTAATTCTTTTATTGGATTTTAGAATTTTATATGAATCATCTATCAGGAAACCACTTTTAACTACATTGGGCATGTACCTATTGTCAATATTTATTATTACTCAGTGATATGTTACTCATTATAAAAGTATTTTTAAAAAATAGTTTTAAACAATCTACTTCAAGAACATTTCTAGTTATTATTTGTATTTAAAAAATGAATCTTTGAAAGCTTATATGTTATTATTTGTGGAATCAAAGTTTGAGGAAATAAAAACAAATACCAGTCTCCTTTGTTGCTGTAATATATAACAGGGTGGAACAATCTGTTACCATATTTGAGGCTTAAAACATTTGTTTCTCCACTAGCTACAATGAAGTCTCAACAGTCTGTTAGTTTAAATAATTGTAAGAAACTCATTCATTCCTGTGCTTGGCACAGATAATACAGAAAAGTTGACATTATACCACTGAATTCCAGATTGTAATGTTTAGAAAATGAAGTTGTCTATCTGTCAAAGAGCTGTGTTTGGGAAGGAATGACAATTATATCATGTGGGTTCTTTCATTCTTTTTGGCTATCTGTAGCTCATATGGATAAGGGATTTTTCTCTTTTGTCATTAGAAAGATGGCTCCTGACAATTTGGAGCTCACTCCACTTTCCCCTGCCCCTTGGATGAAGGTTTGTTTACTTCTTGAGATAAATTAGACTCCCCCAAGATGTGCAACATTGCTACATAAACAAAGTCTTCCAACTTTCTTCTGTCACCACAGGAAGACTCCATAGTTGGAGTGGAATAATTGTGTGAAGATAAAATTCTCTTTGAAAGTTAGAATGGAAAGAATGTTAGACCCAGAGTCAGAGGAGACTGGAGTTTGAATCATTCCTATGATATTCATTAAGTATGTGACTACGGTCAAATAACTTAAAATGTAGCCTCAGCTTCTTGACCTGGAAAATGGAGATAACATATGTGCCTACCTCAATGGGTTGTCAGAGTTTGAATCATTCCTATGATATTCATTAAGTATGTGACTACGGTCAAATAACTTAAAATGTAGCCTCAGCTTCTTGACCTGGAAAATGGAGATAACATATGTGCCTACCTCAATGGGTTGTCAGAATGAAATGCATAACTGTATACAAAATAGTTTGTAAACTTTAAAGCAGGATATATAGTCCAAGTATTGTTCTGTTGAACTTTATGGTCATATATACCTGCTTTTATAAAAACATGTTTATATAAAGTTATATATATATATATATGTATGTGTATATATACATATATATACATATATATATATATATATATACAGAGAGAGAGAGAGAGAGAGAGAGAGAGAGAGAGAGAGAGAGAGAGAGAGAGAGAGAGAGAGAGAGAGAAAGAGGTCCAAGTTTGGGAGTCAGTCAGGTTCTGCCTCTGACCTCACACTGGCTGGTTGATCTTGGACAAATTACTTTAACCTCTTAGTGCCTCTGGTAAATATCTCAAATATGTCACTTTCTCTCTGCTCATGTCATTATTTCTCACCTTGACTGTCAAAATAGCCTTCCAATTTTTTTCCTTGCCTCAAATATCTGCCCACTTCAATCCATCTTTTACACAACTGACAATGATTTTCCTAAAGCATAAGTCTGATTATGCATTCCTCTTGACTCCTTGTACCTTTAGAAATCAATTATAAACTGCTTTGTTTGACATTTAAAAGTCGCCTTCCTACCTTTTTGATCATATACATTATACTCTATGGTGCAGCCATATGGGCCTATTTGCATTTCCAGTATGGATCTTTCCATCTTCCATTTTTGTTTATTCACAGTGGTTATATATCTTGTCTAGAATTCTTTACTCACCTCAACTTCTTAGGATCCTGATCTTCTCAGAAGACTCAATTCAAATGTCACCTTCTATATGTGGCCTTTTCTGGATTCCCAGCTGATATTGTCCATCTATTTTGTACATGTTGTGTGTTTGCCAGTGTATGTATGCATTTTCTTCCTCATTAGAATGTATACTCCTTGAAGGCAAGAACAGTTTTGGGGATTTTTTTTGGAGGGAGGGGGTACTTAGTGCTTAACATTATGACTGTCATAGCGAAAGCTTAGTGTTTACTGATTGATGTTAGAGGACATGCTCCAATCATCCTTTGAAGTTTCCTCATTAGGAAAAAATAATCGCAGTCTGTTTATATCTTCACTTACTTTCTAACTTAAAGCACCTGCTGGGACTATTATAGCAAAACTTTTATTTCTTTTAAAATCAGGACTCTCATTATTTATCTTCATAAAGATATCATTACTACCTTCCCTGAATCTTCCACTTGTGATCCCTTCAGCTTTTACTGCCCAGAACCCACATCTGCTCATCTGTATTGCTTAAAAAGGGTAAAATGGCCTTTCCTCCAAATGCTAAAAACATCAAGACACTTAGCTAACTCTTCCCCTTTCTTGATAGAGCTATGAGGATAAAAATGTTTCTCTCAATAATTATTACTTCTTCCCTCCAATCAATAAACAAGCATTAATTGTATCTCTGGTATGTACCAGGCATTGTACTAAGGGCTGGAGATACAAAGGTAAAAGTAAAATAGCACCTGGAAGGAATTAGCATTATATCAGGAGAAAATGAACTATCTACATTGGCATATACAAAATATGCACAAGGTATGAGGTAAGGGAACTAGCAGATAGGAGTAGAAGGAAAAGCTTCCTATAGAAAGTGGCTCTTGAACTAAGTCTTAAAAAATGAAAAGTACTGAATAGTGAAGGTGAAGAGAAGGCATTCCAGGCATGGTAAGATAGAGAAATAGGTGGAGGAAGATCTTGGATGAAGAACAGTAAGAAAACCATTTTTACCTCTTGCAAGTCCATGAAGGGTAGGAGAACATTTTAAGTCTGGAAAGCTTAGTTGGCACCCCATTGTCAGAGTTTACATTTGATCTTTGAAGTAATAAACCACTGGAATTGGTAAATAAGGGAGGGAAACATGATTGGACATGGTCAGTTTAGGAAAATTACTTTGACAGCTAAGTGGAGATCTGATTAGAGTGGGAAAGACTTGAAGCAGGGTGAATAGTTAGAAGGATATATTAGTGAGGTGTGATGAGAGCCAGAATTATAGTGGTGACTACTCTACAAGTAGAGAGAAGTGGCTAACACGAGAATTGTTGTGGAGATAGATATGATAAGATTTGATATTTTAAATAGATGGGCTAAAAGAGGGTGAGAATAACTGAGGTTGTGAAGCTGGGAGACAGAAAAAGGCAGTTTTTAAGAGAGGTGGGTTGAGCAAGAAGAAATATAAGATAGCTTTGGAACATTCAAAATGTCCAAATTGAATTGAAATTCAAGAGAAGAGACTAGGGCATATATCTCTATCTATTGAATGATAGATACATGGACATCATCTGCAGAGAGATGATAATTAAGCCCATCAGAATTTATACTGTCACCAAGAAGAAGAAAGAGGGACCAGGATAGATTTTTATACTATACCTACATTTAAGTAATATTATATGGATGATGATTCAGCAAAGGAGGCCAAGAAAGAGTAGTCAGGTAGAAGAATCAAGAGAATTTAATGTCCAGGATTAGAGATTGGTCAACAGTATCACATACTTCAGAGAGGCAAAAATTAATGAAGACAATGAAAATGGCTTTTGTTATCAGGTGATAAGAAAGAAATATGACCATGACTATTTTGAGTATTTGGGTATACCAATATGATTAAAAAAACTGATTAAAAAGCTAACTTTTCTTCCCCTCCCACATATCTTAATGATGAGAGGAAACTGAGTGACTACTTGGATAAACAGTAGATAAATTAATGATTAAATTCCTTTTAAGCCCTTTAATCTAACCATATGAAATTCAGCAGTTGATCCCATGGCTTCATATGGTTGTGGATTTTGTATATCAGAATTCTTTTGTTATTTCTGATTTACTTCTTGTTGCAAAAAAATGTTTTATTGTAGAGAAAATAACCACCAATAAATGAATTAAAAAACAAACATACAAACAAAAAAAAACCCCAACGGGTAAAAATTCTCCTCCAATCTCTAAACCTTAACAAGGAAGTACTAAAAAATTAACAAGGGACAAATGAACAAGTAGGGAATGCTCGGTGGTTTGCTTAATATAAAGCTTTTGATTTTTTAAAGCTTTTTTGCTTTCACACGAAATAGATGCAATGATTTACTTTAATCATCATATTAAAAGCATGATAGATTTTACTCCAGCATGTTTCCTCAAATGCTTTGATTTTTAAAAAATATTAAATTAAAATCATTTTTACTACTGCTATATACTGGTAATAACAGTTTTACAGGTAATTAAAACAACTTTCTTCCCTTACTAGTTCTTTATGAATTCTGATAATAGTTTTCAAAAGAAATTGTTTTTTTTTCTCCCTGAAATACCTTTCAGTATACTCTTTTGGGAGTTGGCCTGTTTTCTTCTTTAATATTCTTTGTATTCCTTTGCATTTTGTGTATTCTCCAGGGCTGAACACTCCTAGTTAGGTGCCTCCGGGCAGCTACTTTGTGCGCAGGCCACCTATACCTGGCACAAATCTGTCTGGGTAGCCACTTACCTCATTCATCCTAGTAGGGGTTGTGGAGGCAAACAAGAAGTATGAATATCAAAGAGAGAATAGGTAAAGGGGAAAGCAAGGAGATGTCAGAAAGGAGGAAAGGGATAATGAGGCAAGATGATGAAAGAGAGAACAGATGAGAGGGAAATGGATATACCAAGTAAAAGAAGACAATATTATATGTATAAAGTAGTTCTATGAGCACAGACTGAGATGAAGGTATTGCACAGTCCCAAGCCAGTGTGATAAAGATGAATTTATGGGGTATTCCAAAGTCAGTGTCCTTTTCAACTATTAAATCTTATTCAAGCTATTTATCTCTTACTTGACCATCCTCCCAGATCACCACAGTGATTTCAGTAAGTGTTATTCAGAGAAAGGGCTCCGTACTTTGGAACAATCACTGGTGAGTAAGATTCCCTGTCTACCCACTCTCTTTATTTTGGGTAGATTAAAGTGAATTATGGGAGCAGCTAGGTGGCACAGTGGGAAGAGCACTAGGCCTGGAGTCACAAGACCTGAGTTCAAATTTAACCTCAGAAACTTCCTAATTATATGACCCTAGACAAGTCACTGTTTGCCTATGCTTCCTCATTTATAAAATGAGCTGGAGAAGGAAATGACAAATCATTGTAGTATCTTTGCCAAAGATGGAATCATGCAAAATGGGGTCATGAAGAGTTGAATATCACTGAAACAACTTAACAATACTAATAACAACTAAATGAATTGTATAGGACAAGTAGGCAGGGATGGGAGTGATTTATGTTATAGATTTCATCTTTTCACTGAAATTTAACCTTTTTTCATTAAATTGTGAACTCCTTCAGGGCACACACTGTCTTTTGCCTCTTTGTATCCCTGGAATACAGTTGTTTACTGTACAGAATACAGTTATTTAGCCTGACAGTTGATGCTTAACAGATGTTTGATTGACTTTTTTTAAAATAACTTAAAAATTTTAAACTTAAATACAAAATGAGGAAGAAAAACATTTTCATGTATACTTTAGACCATAAAATAGAAAATTATTGTTTTATATTTAATTCTATTTCAAGAAAACCTATTTAATAAATACTCCATATTGTTTTTAAAATGCCCAACTTTTCTTTGCTTCCTATTGGTTTTCTTTTATTCTCTGCTGTGTACTTTTAACTTTATTTTTCTCCTTCCTCCCCTACTCCAACTAAAGAAGTCTACAAATAAGCATGGATAAGCATCTTAATGGATGATGTGTATATGTATGTATACACACATACTCAAACACATATGTAAGACTGAAGTTTACTTATTTCCATCTGTCATTTTTCTGAAGGAGAGTAACATTTTTCTTCATAAGCCCAAGTCTTTCCATGTTTTGCTAAGTCACTACTAGCTTGTGATTTCCTATACCATAGCAGTATTCTTACTGAATCTGAGAGATTGTCTAAGAAAGTTTTTTGATTGACTTTCAAAATTACCTCTTTTAAGGATACCATCATGCTTTCAGTTATGCAGGTTTACAACCTAAGTATTATCTTGGATGCTTCTCTATCCCTTATTCCATTTATCTAATCCATTGATGGATCTTGTAGTTTCTCCCCCCCCTACAACATCTCTTGTGCCTGTTCTTTCTATTCAGATACATAGCACTTTAACTTAGGTGTTCCTTATTCTCTTCTGGACCATTGTGATGCTGTTTTCATTCTACTCCTTTTGTTAAGATTCTTCATCCTTATTTCTCCCCAGCCATATGCTCTCAAAGTGATTTACCCCAAATCTATTTTAGCATAGGTGTCACTATAAAAATCTCTTGCCAAAATATTAGTATCACTACACATATGTTAATAATACACATATTGAGGGTGGTGCTTAAATTTTTTTTTAAAGTTGAGGTTCAAGATTGGAAATGTTTGGAGATCTTTGCCCCAGGGGATCAAGAGTCAGTTCAGTTTCTAAAGGTGTTCTTTGTAACTCAAGATATATTTTGAGCCCAAGTGTGGTTGCCTTAGATAAAACTAATTCCTTTCATATAATTCATTGAAATTCTGTCATTGGGTTGGGAGAATAGTAGTATGGTCAAAAAGCTGACAATGTTGTGGCTTGTAAGTTTTGTTTATTTTTTAGCATCACAATAATAACATGCATCTACATTTGTTGGTAATTTTTATTTGGAAAAAAAATCACTGGGACCAGGAAAAGAGGTATTAATAACAAATGGGCTAAATTTTTCTCTTGCTTTTTATGGTTGTAGCTAGAATCTAAACAGCTTCTTAAATGATTTGATAATCAACAAAAGGTGTGTGATACGGTATAAATTTTCTAAACAAGGTGTGAACTGGGAATTTTCTGAAACTATTTTCTTGGAGGCTTAAAGTTGAAACATTAAGAGGTATACTCTATTTCTGAATTCTTTATTTTTGGGAAAAAAACTTTAGGATCAGAAGCATCAAATTATATATATGCTCCAATTTATATGTTTTGTCCTTAACTTCTTAACATATATAGTCAACTTTCAAGTATTCAGAAATGGATTACTATTTAATAGATTACCACTATGTCTAATTTTTCTTCACTTGTTTGGGAATTCTCTTGGCCATTTCATTGTTTTATCAGTTTTATTATGAAGATAGATGGTTGAAGAAAAAATGAAATTAAAATTAGTAACTTTTGTTATTTCTAGGTTTTAATTTAACTTCTATGTGGATAAAAAAGACTAACAACTATTTTTCAGATTATTATAAACAGTAAATGACTTTTTGAATCCCATAAAATGTTTGATATATTTTTTCTCTTATCTGTGACATAAAAAACCTGAATTCCAAGACTCGAAGCAAGAAACAGTTTAATTCTTCATTGGGATTTAGGAGAGTAATTGTGGATCATTATATTAATTTTTTCTTTCTGTCACAGTGGATGAATCCACTTTAACATGAGTACTCACCCAGGAAGCTATAGTCCTATAACAGACATGTCCTATATTCTTCTGGTCCTTGCACAAGCAACATTTTCAATTCCCCCTTCCCATTAGCACTTTGCTGACAGACCACATAGTCCACATTCATCCTTAACAAAACTCATCTGCCCAAGAATTTACATATCCCTCTTGTCCACATGTCTCCAAACAACACTAGTTATTTATCACCACTTGTTCAGGCTTGTTAAGAATGTCTGACTTGGGGAATTACCTTTTGGTTAAGGAAAGTATATTGATGTAATATTTTTCCTTTATGTTGCATTGAGTTAGCCATTGTGTTTCTTCTCTATATTCTGGGCTTTATATCTCTCTAAAGAATTGGGGATTCTTAACCTGGAATCTGTGAACCTATCTTTTAAAAAATATTTTGATAATTGTATTTGGGGATGTGATTTCCTTTGTAATTCATGTATTTTATTTATTGAATATACAATAATGATTTCAAGAATGGCTAAATAGGCTTTACCAGATTGTTACAGTTTCATGATACAAAAAGGTTAAGAAGCCTTGCTACAGAATAACCAGCTTTAGCCAAATGGTTAATTTTTTTTTTTGCTGAGGCAATTGGTGTTAAGTGACTTGCCCAGGGTCACACAGCTAGTAAATGGTTAATTTTTGCTTACTGTTTTTTTTAAAAGAAAATTTTAAAAATCAAGAGCAATTTAGCATTATATTCAACCTTTTTATACTTAGCACATTTCATTATCTATGGAGAGGCTATGGCTTTCATCTTTTCCTAAGTAAAATGGCATTGTTTAAACAGAATTTTAAAAATTCTTTGGCTAGTTCAGGAAAAAAATTGAAGCAAACACATTGTAGTGGAAAGTATACTGGGCTAGGACTTGACATTGATTCTGCCATTTAACTAGCTATATGATTTTGGCAAATCATTTATGCTATTTGGACTTCATTTTCCTCATTTATAAAATGAAAGGATTGGAACTGATAAGCTCTAAGGTATCTTTCAGCTATAAAATACAAAGCATAATACTTGATTTTTACGCATTCTTTCATCAAAGTACAGATACTTTGATGGTGATCTCAGTTATTAGGCTTTCTAGAGTGCACCTTGCTGCCCTGGCCAACATTATTCATTCATAGTCCCCATCTATGTCCCCATTCTTCCTGCATTTCTGTTTCATAACTGCCTTTCCATTGTGCTTTTTTTTTCCCTTCTTTTTTGCTGAGGCAATTGGTGTTTAGTGACTTGCCCAGAGTCACACAGCTAGGAAGTGTTAAATGTCTGAGATCAAATTTGAATTCAGGTCCTCCTGACTTCAGGGCTGGTGCTCTATTTACTGTGCACCTAGCTGCCCCTCCATTGCACTCTTGAAACTTCTTTTTAATGGTAACAAACTGTTCTTCATATTATCGCTGAGCCCTTGTAACAGAAGTTGCTTGGAATTAAGTTCATAAATCTGGGGGGTATATGCTGCTTCCTTTTAATAGAATGTAAATTACTTGAGGGCAAGAATTATTTTGTTTTTCCCATTGTATCTCAAGCATCTTTCAGTGACTGGCTCATAGCAGGCATTTATTAAATACTGGTTGAATTACATTGCAGGTTATTGAATTGAATCATTTTAATTTTGTAAAAATACTGCTAATAGTTTGATATAATACTCACCCTTTAGCATCGTTTGCATTTGTTGTAAGAATGAAATGAAATTATGATCTTAGTTTAGAGCTGAAATGGGTCTCAAGAGGGAGATCTAGTGTACCTCTCTCATCTTATAGATGAGCAACCTAGGAACAGGGAGATTAAATGTTTTGTCTAAGGTCAAGTTAGCAAACGGTAGGAGTGGACCTTAAACCCACATCTCTATTTTGCATCGGGGGACATGCATTAGGCATATTCTAGTTCTGTAATCTTGGATAAGTCTTCTATTAATCTCAGTTTCCTTATCTGTAAAATGGAGATGGCAATAGTAGTTAGCTCATAGAGATGTTTAAGGATATGAAAGAATATAGGTAAAACAAACTTAAATTCATACTTGCTATTATTATTGCTTGTGGTTGGAGAAAAGACATAGAGAAAAGAAAATGAGTGTAGGCTATTTATATTCTTTTTGAAAGTTATACAAAGATCCTGAGGTTGGAGAGAAGATAAGCAGAATTTCTTTCAGTTTTACAGAAAATATGTGGCAAGCCAAATCTGAACTCTTTGTTCAGGAATTTATTTAGCCACGGATCTGACTACATTTTTCTGAAATTAGTGAAAACTCTGTTTAGCCTATGCCAAGTCAAGGTTTAAGATGCTGTAAGGAATGTCATTCTCTGTTTGTGTCTGGAAGAGTATATTGTGTGCAAGATTAACAACATTGAAAGGAGCCAACAATAGCAGTCTCAGACCTTCAGAACTTCCAGAATTGTGAACTTTACCTAAAGTATGTGCTGTTTTTAGGCTTGTCTAATATTTTACTTGGAGAGAAATATATATATATATATATATGTTATTATCTTCCAGTCTATTTCTAATGCATATTCAAATCTAGCAATTAGTGATTTTTCCTTTATGTGGATTTTCTGAAAATCTAATCCTCTTTCTGTGGCATGCAAACATGTGAACATTAGCCAGTGACCTATTAATGAATATAAGCTAACAGAGCTCAAAAAATTCAAATCAATGCAAAAATGATATACACATATTTTAAATATTTGGAAGTTCTTTGTACAACTTGGTCAGCTTTCAACAGCAGCAGAATGACAGTTTCCAATTAGAACCTATGAACTAGTATTTTTAAATGTCTATAAAATAGTCCAATGTAACCTTTATTATATTGGAATTCTGTCAATATATTATAAATACAAATGAGTTTATTCAACTTTATGGAAACATCTAATGAGGATCTCCAAGTTTTTGGAAATGTTCTGGAAATAATCCCAGAATATCCTCATAGAGGAAGACAGATATTAATTATTATCCCATTTTAAATATTGAAGAAACTAACCATAGAGACATTAAGTGACATAATTGAAATATCGATATAGATCGAGAGAACTCTAGTGCTCTGATTATTCCTCTTTAACATCTTTATCTAAATCTTTTCTATATACTAACATTTAACTGTCTCATTTTAGAATTCATGATCTTTTCTGGCTTGAATTTAGAATCTCCTACCAGATATGAAGTGTTAATCTTGTGCTTGGCTGAGAGAGTTCCAAGACACCAAAATATCCATTCATCTTTTTTTTTTTCTCCTTTGTTCTTCTTTGACTATTAGTTCTAAACAGAAGTTGTAAAGTTGCCAGAGCCACCCTTTCATCAATAAAAGCTCCACTGACTCTATCCTTAAGTACTTTTGTTCGAGTTAACAATAGTTGCAATCAACAGCTTTATCCTTAATGTATTAACATTACTTTGGAGCCCATGTTATTATTTTTTTTTCCTTTTAAGCCTCTGCATTCCTTGCTAATAAAGTCTATTGGGAGAAGATTTTTCAATTCAAACATATGTTCAGGATTTGTTTTCTTTTCCTATTTGACTAGGTTTTGTCCAAGAATTATAGTTTTATCAGTATGATTTCTCATTATCTTATACAATAGACTCAAATCTGAACCAGTGGAGAAATTTTTATTTCATAAAATTATCATTTTATTTCTAAAATTAGTAAGACTCTACCTTAATGTTTTGGCAATTCAAAATCATAGCTATAATGTTATTCTCAAATCTTTATGGTAGGTTTTATCTTATTACACTCACTAAAGTATTTTTATAGAAAATCATTTTGTGGTTGTCCTGCAGTCTTTAACTTTTACTCTAGAGGTATGTTTCAGTCTACCATTATTTTTGAGTAAAAGGAGTCCTTGTAATATAATGGTAAGAGTTCTGGATTCGAAGTCAGTTAAAATCCAAGCTCTGGGACAGTCTGTCTTCATGATTTTCAGCAAGTCACTTATTAACCTTTTTAGATGTTAGTTTTTTAATTTGCAAAATTGGAATGTTAGATTAGATGACATCTAAAGAATTTCACATGTTTCATGGTACCATATTTCTATGAGATAGGGAGTACATATTTATACAGTATGATGTTATGAATAGAGAATAGCATGGCCTTCTGAATTCAAATCGTTCTCACATTTTAGATGTACACTTATTATTATTAAATTATTTATTATTAATTATAAATATATTATAATGCATAATACATAAACTATTAATTACTTAAATCAAAATTGCTATTTTTAAATCATTTAATGTCCAATGTAGTTAGTCCTTTAAGACTGAAAGTTGAAGGAGAATTACTCATCATTTGATGGAATTTCTACCCTGAGGGTTTACAATACCTTCCTAAAGGTATGGTGCTAGGGTAAATATATTCAACATCACCTTTTCTGTTAAATATAGTATGTAGACTGTATTTACTGGATGAAATTTAGGTGACATTATCATAGAAATGTAAATCTAGGAGCAATTTTAGGAGGTCATCTTACACGTTCCATTTCTCTGAGCAAAACTACTCTTTTAACATTGCTAACTAGCCAGTTGCCTATGACTTTTACATTACTAGATAAGAGAAAATAAATATTATATATTACCTTGTATTGCAGTCTAGCCTATAGGTTATTAGATTTTGAAATGCTTGAAGGGAATTACCATGATTTCTTTACTCCATATTTTCTTCAGAACCTTTATCATGTAGATTCTTGATAAATGCTTATTGAATAGTGAGCAGAACCATCACATTTTAAACTTAGGACATCAGAGACAATCTAGGTCAAGTCTTTCATTTTACAAATTGATGTGTCGGAATTCAGGCCCAAAGAATTTAAGTGACTCAAAGATTGAGAAGGAAGGAAGACATTAGTTTCCTCAAAACTCATCTAGACTTTTTAGAGGCCACCCTAGCAGAGTAGTGATAATAGCAAAATAATTATAATGATTTAAGTTTTAAAAAGTGTTTTCCTCACAATTCTATGAGATAATGCAATTATTATGAGTTCTCTTGTACAGATTATGCATTTCTTACTGTCCATACTAAAATCTTACTGCAATTTACTATCGTATTCCTTTTAAGCATCTTCTCAGTGGAAATGGATTATCTGTTCTCTGCTACCCTTATAATGTTTATTTGTGCAATTAATGCCTTTTAAGTAAAGAAAAATTTTATTTTAAACATCACACTTATCAGTGAGAAAGAAGATTCTACCAGCATAGTGTCAGGCACCTGATAAGTAACTAATGAATGATTGTTGAATGACCAGCTGATCATGAGTTGAATTTTAATTCTTTGACAGTGGTTTAACAATGTAACAATAAAAATCAGCTTGCTTTACTGTCTCTGAGATCCATGCATTGGGTTCTTTGTCTCTTAGTCACTGAGTTGTAGGACAACACAAGTTCCTTTAATAAAACAGAACTGCCTACCAATTGAAGATTATTCTTAAAGGGAATTATCTTTGTGCTTTTTCACCTGAAAATCTTGGTTCATATTTTTCCTTTATATACCCAAGTATAACATTTAGTCTAAAAACACTTATAAATAGTGCATGCTTTTTATCAATCTAAGATACATGGAAACATTTGATTCTATCCCTGTGCCTTTGACATATTAAAGATTTGGCTTTTATCTCAGATGGATAACTGTTCATCTTTTCTGTTTTAGGTTCCATAAAACAATCAGAGATAATAAACCAAATCTAATCATATAATCATTTACTTATGTTTTGGGATTTTATATCCAGATCTATTTTATTCCACATCATCATGGGTTCATAAAGATTTTGACATTCTAGCATATCATTAAATAGTGGTTCTAATAAAATCTTTATTTCCTGTCAATGTATACCATTGGAAAAGGATTGAAACTCAATCTGAATGGCTAGAAGGGATGGATGAAGAAAAGCTATAGAAACTTGATAGCAATTTTTTTTGCTTTTTTTGCTGAGGCAATTAGGGTTGTCCCTTGTCCAGGTTCACACAGCTAGGAAGTGTTAAGTGTCTGAGACCAGATTTGAACTCAGGTCATCCTGACTTTAGAACTGGTGGATAACTATTTTTTTAAAGTGAGAATGAAGTAAATATGACAAATATCCTTCATTTAAAAATATGTAGCTGATTCCTTATCATACTGAGCAGATATCAGCAAGGGAGAGACAAAAGGAGAATATAAATTGAAAAAAATTATTTGCCTGCTGTTTTTTTTTTTAAACCATGGGAAATTGAAATTCCATTTAATCCACATAAAGAGGGATTTTTATATGTATATATAAATACATATACACTTACATATACATGTATGAGCATCTATGTGTGTATACATATATATCACATATATGTACATATACATATATATATATATATATGAGAGAGAGAGAGATGTATAGGTATAGTTTGTGTCTTTATTCTCCTTGGTGGGTGTGTATATCATAGTAGAATCACTGGATCAAACAATATGGAAGGAAAATTTAGTTTTCTTGCAAAATTCCATATTGTTTTATAAAACAGATAAATCAATTCATGGCTCCATCAGTAATTAAAAAAACTATTGATAACTTGATATCATTATACTTTTAAGAGTTCATTTTCTAGTAGAAAACTCTCTCTTGTCTTGTCTTCTGTTCTGGTATCAGTTATCCTAGAGCAAATCTCCCTTTGAAATCAGTAGGAAGCTTCAAGCTGAGATCAGCACCACAGGTTACGGAGAAAGAAGGGAAATTGGTCCTTGATGATTAATCCCACCACAAGTCACAATTGGTGGTAGTTGTAGTGATTATGACATCACAGAGAAATATGACTTCATCTAAAGACTAATCAGCAGGGGTAGATGAACCCTTTTTATAACCCAAAGATCCAGTTTTCATATTAAAATAATTGGGTTTTTCCTGATTATGGAAAATATAGGAAGAAAGGAATGCTAGAGTATTTTAAGAGTGGGATTTTTTTTTTAAAAAGTATCAAAATGATTTCTTTTTGCTTTCTAAGTTTGGTGTTAGGCTTCACTGTGATTTAATATCTTTAGAAATTCTTAAAACAATCTAGTGATTTGTTTCAAATCTTCAAAACACATTTTAATTGGAAATCAGCTTCTAAATATGCCTTGGTTATAAATTTTCATAATCTTTTGGGTAAAGTCAGCAATGCTCCATTTCCCTTTGTACTTTTGTAGGACTTAAATTCTTCCAAGTCATTCCAAGAGTATTATTTCCTGTCTCCAAAGACCTTCCAATATTATCAAGATTACATCATGACTATATATGTGTGAAGTGGGATTTTATGTAAATATTATGATATCATGAGAAATATCATTATATCAGCAGGAGACTAGGAAGTGATAAAGCCAAGTTGTTAACTTGTGATTGGCTTAGGGACCATACTAGAAAAGTGAATACAAAAGCACACTATCAGGAGATATGGATTTTTTATTTCTTTGTTGTTCATTTATTAACTATTTGGGCAGGTACAAAAGAAGGTGTTCTAGGTTTGTGAAGTGTTTGCTAAAATTTATGGAGGAAGAGAGAGAATAGAGGTACTTTATTTTTAAACTTTTTATGTATCTATGTGACAGAAAAAATTTAATACTCCTAATTAGACAAATTCAGGGCAAACAAAATTATCCATTAGAAAATTATGAAAAAACTTTAAATACTGTATAAGATCATCAAGTGCTTTTTAATATATTTAAACTTGAACAAAAACTGATTTTAGAAACACAAAAATTCATTTGGACTAATTTACTGTTAAGAATGTATCCTTCCACATCAAAATTCTTTAATATTATATTTATCAGTAACAGGCTTCTGTAACATCCTAAAAACCCATTTAAACACAATTAACAGTCAAAAACTTAATCAAATTTGGCTAAAAAAATCAAAATAAAATTCCCTGAAATATAAGATATATATGCACATGTATATATAAAATATGTACATACTTACATACACAGTAACATATAACTTGATTAATTTATGACATACTCTTTATAGACAGTCAACAAGTATTTAACAAGTACTAAGTATCTTAGAAACTGCTAAGTTCTGGGGATATAAAGAGAAGTAAAAATAGTCCTTGTTCTTAAGTTTATAGTCTAATGGAGAAGACAACAGGCAAATAAATAGGTACAAACAAAATATTTAAGTCCTTTTTCAGTCATGTCTGACTCTTCATGACCCCATTTGGAGTTTTCTTGGCCAAGATACTGAGGTAATTTGCCATTTCCTTCTCCAGCTCATTTTTTACAGATGAGGAAATTGAAGCAAAAAAGGGTTAAGTGATTTGTTCAGGGTTACCCAACTAGTAAGTGTCTGAGGCCAGATTTAAACTCAGGAAAAAGTCTTCCTGACTCTAGGCATAGTTAAACATAGTACCTGACTCATAGGCACATAGACTCTGTGCAACCTAGTTGCCCTTCACAAAGAAGATATAGACAAATAAAATTGGATGTAATTTTGAAAAAATGTACCAGCTCTAAGGGGACTTAGGAAATTTTTTCTTGAAGAGGAGAGATATTTAGTGGAAACTTGAAGAAAGCCATTGAAGTTGGGAGTCAGAGATGAGAAAGGCGAACATGCCAAGCATGGGCAGAGAGTGAAAATACCTGGAATCTGGAAATGGAATGTCATGTGTGAACAATAGCAGAGAGGACAGTGCCACTCAAATATAGACTATGTGTGGGGAAGAAGGAGTTGAATATAAGAAGGCTGGAAAGTCAGCCAGCCAATAAACAATTTTTAAGCCCCTAGTACTTATACTTTCTTAAACTAAAGCCTTTGATTGGATCACAACAAAATGTAGCAAGTACTCAAAAAGATCATCTTACTTGTCTTATGAAGAACTTTTTATGCAGGTCAAGAAGCAGCAGTTAGAACCAAAGATGGGACAAATCATTGGTTCAAGATTGGGAAAGGAGTATGATAATATTGTATATTTATTTAACTTATCTAAAGTGTAGATGATTCAACAGCCAGAATTAAGATTACTGAGAGAAATGTGAACAATATCCCATATGCAGATAATACCACTCTGATGGCAGAAAATGAAGAATTAAACAGCCTCTTGATGAGGATGAAAGAGAAGAGTGAAAAAACTGACTTGAAGCTTAACATTAAAAAACAATCCTAAAATCATGGCATCTGGTCCCATTACTTCCTGGCAAATGAAGAATAAATGGAAGCAGTGTCACATTTTATGTTCTTGGGCTCAAAGATTGCTGCAGATGGTTATTGCGGCCATGAAATTAAAAGATGCTCCTTGGAAGTAAAGCAATAGAAAATCTGGACAGCACAATAAAAAGCAGAGATATCACCTTGATTCTATATAATCAAAGCTATGGTTTTTCCAGAAATAAAGTATGGCTTTGAGAGTTGGAATATAATGAAAGCTGAGCACTATAGAATCTACGCTTTCAAACTGTGCTGCTTAAAAAGACTTCTGAGAGTTCTTTGGAAAGCAAGGAGATCAAATCAATCAATACTTAAAGAAATTAACTCTGATTATTCATTGGAAGAACAGATACTGAAGCTGAAGTTTAAATACTTTCGTTATATAAAGAGAGATTCATTGGAAAAGATTCCCATGCTGGGAAAGATTGAAAGCAAAATGAGAAAGGGATAGTAGAGAATGAAATGGATAGATAGTGTCATGGAAGTAATGAACATGAACCTTGACAGACTTTAGGAGAGAGTGGAAGGCAGAAGGACCTGGCATGCCCTGATCCCTTGGGGTCATTAAAAGTTGGACACAACTAAACCATTCAACAATAACAACAAATGCTCCAAAGGATATATTATGTACTAGGGACTCAAAGACAAAGATATTCCTTCATCTCTAGGAAATCACATGGAGTAAAAAACAGGCAAACTATTATGGGTAAACAAGGCTCATACATGATGATTTGGAAATAATCAACAGAAAGAAAGTACAAAATTCAGTGGCATCAGGAAAAACTTCCTGTAAAAGGTAGAATTTTAGTGGGGACTTTTCTTTAGCTAGGAAAGTTGGGAGATGGTGATAAGGAGGAAAGGCATTCAAGATATGGAAGATCACCAGTGAAAATGTTTGATATTGGGAGATGGACTTAAGGACTAACAAGGTGGCCAGGGTTGCTGGATCATAAATTGTGAAAAAGGGTTAAGTGTGAGAACTCTTAAGAAAGTAGGAGATAGCCAGATTGTAAGTGCATTGAGTAACAAAAAGGATTTTATATTTAGTTCATGATGTGATAGCCTCTGAAGTTTATTGAGCAGGGGCATGGCATTTTGATATTACTAGATCATAAGGTTCATTGAAAGAATTCGATGTAAGAATAATGGAAAGATAGAAGCAAGCAAAGCTATGAAAGAATTTAAAAGGCAAACTGGATTTTTTTATTTGAGCCTTAAAGTAAAGGAAAACTGATGAAGTTATTGGGATGTGTGATATGGTCGGAGCTGTTCTTTAGGAAAAATATTTTGGCACCTGGGGAAATATATGAGGAAAGAAGATGACCCAAAAAGATATACTGGGTGTGAGGTGATAAGATCCTATACTAGGGTGGTGTCCACCCTAGTGGACTTATGAGAGTCCATTTATGAGAGATTTGGGTAATTAAAAAAAAAGCAAGATGGCATGAGACTGGATATATGAAGTGAGTACAAGCAAAATATTGAAGATGTAAGTCTGGGTGTTGGGAGAATACAGATTCCCAATATAACAGTAAGGAAGTTTAGAAGAGAAAAGGGATAGGAGGAAGGAAGGATAATGAATTGTGTTTGGAGGTGTTGAACTTGAAATGATTATGAATCTTCAAATCTGAGGTGGTTAAAAGGCAGCTGGTAATGTGGAAATGGAGCTCAGTAGGGAAAAAAAAAAGTTATCCAAACTGAGGGAATTGAGATGATGGAGAAGGATGGTAAGCATAAATAATGAGTTTCCTGAGTATGATGGCTAGGGAGAGGGGGATAAAGGAAAAGACCATGAGCTAGGTATAGAAATCTGGAGCTTGAGGTTGTAATGGGAACAAGGATTCAGTTCAATCCAACTAATTTCAACCAGCTTTTATTAGGTCAAAACATCTTTAGAGGCAGAAATTATGCCTTGTTTATTCTGTGTATCTGTCACCTAGCATGGTGCCTTATAAATCATGGTACTTAAAAACATTAAATTGATTGAGGGGAATTAGGAAGGGCAAGAAAGGAAAGGAGAATCATTGATTTTGAAAAGATTTTTCTTCATTTTATAAGAATTATTTATAGGATTTCATTAAATTCTCCCTAGAACATTTAAAATATGTGTCTAATTACAAAAAATATTATTTAAGAATAAGGACTGCTTTTGTGTAAATTTTTGTATTATATACTTTAAATTAATATTCACTTGTTTTCTTTAATAATAGTTTCATTACATGATTTAATTTCATGGTGGTCAAAATCATATGACCGAGGTATCCACTATATTTCAGCCCAATTAGTAATTACTTATCAATTAAAATATATTTATATTGTCATCTGCAGCTCTATATATTCTTATAATTTAAAATATTCATGATTTCTATATAGTTTGCAGTTTTAGTGTCTTAGCATAACAGTTTCAAACTCAAATAGAGTCAACTAAACCATGTGTAAGGATCTCTGTGGCCACATATTGACTTAAAAACCACATATAGTTATGGATTTCTTTTTATTAATAGGCAAACACATTAAAATCTTACAGGAATTACTTTTTAATTTGCATTGGAATGCATCTAGAAGTGTTGGGGCCATATGTTCCAACACCTCTGCCTTAATAGATAATCACATATGTGGGTGGAACCACTAATGATCAACTTTCTGGGATAAACCCGTTTGAAATTAATTTGATCGGTCTTACAATTTAATTTTTGAGCCCATATAAAACATCTTTTCATTTTGGTAAATTTCAGCAGGTCATTTGTTACATTTGCATAGTCTATGATTATCCAAAGACATCTTTATTCCATGATAAGAAAATGGAAAAGCATGTTTGTGAAAAGTATGTATCTATATTATATTAAAATTCTGAACACCAATTATTCACTCAATAGGAATAAATTTTTTATATGTTATTTGGTTGTTGTATATGTGCTGCATATAGACAGGAAACAATATCATCTGGGGGGGGAAGGGAATATAGTACTTTTTTGTATTGTCATATAAATGCATTTCATGTCAGAAATTGCAGAAAAGTACTCTTCAGTAACCCATTAGTCAGACATGATATACTTACATTATAATGAATAAAATTTAACGATACAAAGTATACAATAATAACATACACTAATATTTTATGCACATTATAATCAAACTACAGTCATGTCAAGAAAATATATTTGCCTTTTTGTTATTTGTGCTTTCTAATAGAAATATTCCAATTTTGAATTTGTGTCATTATTTCAGTTTTCATACAAGAGTATTTACTTCTTTAACAGAGATAAATTAATTGAATATTTAACAAGAAATAATGAATTATTTCCTTGACATTCTTGTAATAATGAAATATATATAAGAATGAAGCATTATTATTATCATTATATTTTTAAGTGCCAACATTGGTTTAAAAAAAGTCTGCAGTGACTTTCAATGAGTGAATTTGTTCATAAGGATATTATTCTGCTTCCACAGCTGGTATTTTGAAGATTTACTATACTAACATGCAAGCACTAATATGCTGTGATATCCAAAATGCCTTTAGCATCCCACTTACATTTGTCTAGGAGATTTTGTGAAAGCCTGGTTTTTAGTAAGCCTGCATAAGTAATCCATCATGAAGGACAGAATCACATGCTCCAAATACTTACTTTTGCTTAATATGATGGTGGTTGATGCTGTTATACAATTGGCATCTGAGTTAAGTAGGTGTTGAGAATTTTCATCAGTGCTTTAATGCACTACAATCATAGTTCCCTGCAAAGTATAGGTCACCACAGATTCAATAACCACAATTCTTAGCTATTATCTATCATCAACTCTATTGTCATTAATTTGGTAAGAGACATTGTAAAGTTTCATAATTCTAGGGGACTGTAGAAGCACTCCTATTAAATATTAAACATTTAAATGAGCAGGCACTGATTAATTCATAATATTTTAGAATAGCTCATGAATGTTTCATATCTATATTTTGCCTTGATTGGATATAATTTAACTGGGCTCTTTATCTCTCTGGGTCTGTGACTGCTGCATTTCCACTCACTTATCTTTTATTTCTAGGCTTCATTTAAAATATGATTCTTTTTATTGTAGATTAATCATTCTTTGAACTTCTCAAGATTTTTGGTTCATTGTTTCATAAGCTACAGTACAGGATGAATAATTAAAGGAAGGCTGACAGCAGCTGTTAGACATTTCTTTAAACCATTATCACCCTTAAAAGAAATAGCTAAGGTTAAGTTTTTGCTGACTTAACAAAGTAATAACTTCATGGTAATATGAATACCTTAATTTTCAGGTAGTCTTTTCACCAATAACTCACAACAAGCTTCATTCATTTAAAGAGAAAGGATAGGTGAATTAAAAGGTCAGAGAAACCTACTAATTTTCTTAATAAAATGCTTTAGCCCACTTATTCATCCTGTAACAAATAATCCATAAGAGATTGTTGAATTATTATTATCCTGATGATATTTTTTTACTGATGTCAAGTATGTAATGGAGACATAGATTTTAATAACCAAATTTCAACTGATAATTAAATTCCAAAACTTAGTATTATTGTTGTGGTTACCAGAACTAACCTTAAGCAGATTTGTGAAGCGTGCCTTATCTGCATTCTGTGGACCTACCATTTTTACTATCTGCCTCTCCTCTCTGGAGAACCTTTCATGTACCTCATACCTTCATGTTCTTTAACATTATTCATTGAAACCTGATCTCAGTAATTAAACTAATAAATTCCAGTGTAAATAACTGAGAATGATTAATCTGATACTTCTTTGAGGAGTGTTTCCAGTGCCCGTGGAATCAAAACCAGGTAGGTAGCCAATGAATTTGTGAATCCTTTCATATTGATAAGAATTTTTGCACTAACAAATAGATCTTACATTTCAATTTTAGAATTTACTTGTAAGTTTGTCAAAAATAAATTTTAATTTAACAAGCATTTATTAAGCAACTAATATGTACAAAAATGGCATTGGAAATTACTAATAAAGGTGACATCAGTAATCATGATTTAATACAGAATTTTAACCAATATGTATTAATTGTCAAAAAGACTAAAGAAGCTCAGAAATTGCTCTCATCAGGAAACACCAGCTTTACCTGCCAAGTAGAGAGAGATGACTGCCAAAGGCACCACTAGAGTGAGAATGCAAACTCATTTGTAAAAATCTTATGAAGATGGATTATGGGTGATTTTGAACAATATTGCCTCATAAAACAGAGAGAAGCAGTAAAGGGTAAGACCAATTGAAAGAAAGCTTGGCAAGGCATTCAGCTAAGTAAAGCCATCCAAAATGTATTTAAGGGCTAAAATGGAGGAGGAACAACATTCAGAAGAAAAATCTAAAAGATTTAGAAACATCATTATAACATACTTCCTCTCATCTCACCCCACCCCCAGCTAATGATAGTGGAAAAATCACACTTGGATTCTAACATTATCGTTCTGGTTGTGTTTGTAGGGAAGAACAAAGAGAACAGAAGAAAAAGCAACAGTGTGGTTTAAGTATATGTAAAGGAAATACTCAATTGATAGGAAGCAATTTTGAGAAAGCTGAGAGATATAAAATGTATTTGAAGTTAAGGAATGGTACTGAAAGTATAAGAAAATTTTCATACTTTATTAATATGAAGAAAAGGAATCCAAGAGAACATCAATCATCACAGTTTCCTAAATCTAGCTATGATAGTTATGCATACATGAATTGAGGGCATATTTGATGAGGTTATTAGAAGGGAACACAAAACTTTTTGCAAATAATATTTAACAAGAGGAAACATCTTTAGCATTTCACAATTGACTGAAAATTTTAGAGTGTTATAAGATTCCATTCTGGCACAGTGGAAAGAATGCTGGACCTAAAGTCAGAAAGACTTCTCTTCCCCAGTTCAAATTTGGCCTCAGACACTTATTAGTTGTGTAACCCTGGGCAAGTCACTTAACTCTATTTGCTTCACTTTATCATCGATAAAATGATTTGGAGAAGGAAATAGCAAACCACACCAAAATCTTTGTAAAGAAAACCCCAAATAGGGTCATGAAGAATCAGATACCATTAAAACAAATGAAGAACAAAGATTCCAATTCAGCTTAGTATTTGTTAGTTATATTTTAAAAAACACATTTGATTCGATAGGGGTCAAACATGATTCTGCAGGCTCCTTTTCAGCAAGGTATCTTTCACCTATGCATCAAAATCACTCAAAATTGCTTGAAAGATAAAACAGACATCATTGTTCAGTGATATCCTGGGGGGAAATTAAAGCATAAAATAAGGAAATTTATCCATGCCAAAAGAGTTTGACACTGTCATGTAAGAGACCTAGCAAAGAATCCAAGTTAAAGAAAGATCTATTGTGGATTGTGAGATATTTAAGTACCCTCTTTGTAAATGGCATTGTACTGATTTAAAAAATGAATGTTATATGTGAGCATTAGGGAGGCTCACAATGGGTATGAACAAGCTGCATCATATCACCAAAAGGAACTCAGAAAGAACAAGAATAAAAACTACCATGAAGGAATTGTATGATAAAAGATGTCCTCCTAGTAAAGGGATGAAAGGAATGACAGAGTGCCTTCTAGTATGTAGGATGAACCTTCTGTGTTGAACTCATGGGAATACATGGACCAAAGTTGCAAAGTTTGGGCAATCATAGCAGAGTTTCGATTTGTATCATTGAAAGGAATTTCCAAATCAGTGTGATCACGGAAAGACTTAAAAAGATGCTGTGTTTGGGGGCAGCTAGGTGGCGCAGTGGATAGAGCACCAGCCCTGAAGTCAGGAGGACCTGAGTTCAAATCTGCTCTCAGACACTTAACATTCCCTAGCTGTGTGACCCTGGGCAAGTCACTTAACCCCAATTGCCTCAGCAAAAAGCAAAAAAAAAAAAAAAAAAAAAAAAAAAAAAAGATGCTGTGTTTAAGGCACTGTGCTAGACAACCAAGGGAAAAAAAAAAAGAGAAAATTTCCCACAGTTCCGGCTCTCATTCTCCAAGAAGAGTATAATGCATCCATGGGGAACTAAATACAAAGTATCCACAAAGCAAACAAAGTAATTTTAAGAAGCAAAGAGCATTAACAGCTATGGGAATGATTAGGAAAGGCCTCAGGATGTCACTTTAGCTGTCCTTGTGTGACAATAAAAATGAAAACTTGACAATTTCCAGCAACACTCTACACAGAAGTGAGGAAATGAGTTATTTTGATAAAGTAACATCAACCTCACACTTCTTATTTAAATACAAAATAAAGTGAAAAATTTAAGCAAACATCCAGGTGATTAAGTTGTTAAAACTTTTTAGTGAGCAAAAATACAAATAATTTTATATGAATTAGCATTTAATGGTTTTCCTTTATTAGGTCCATTGGGTAATAATGCCATCATTTTTCTTTTTTTTCTTTAATAACCAATCATTTGAATTAAAAATAAAACAAATGGACTGACATTGTTCCTCCATACACTTAATTGATTGCTTGTTTGATTAATCTGACTAAATTAAAGTGCTTCTTTTAAATTAGATAGGAATATCCATTAACAATATCCACATAGGATCCACATAGTTATGGTACATAGATTTCACTGTATACAATTTAGAAAAGTAGCATCATCATCAACAAATTGTTTTTATTTAATAGTCTACGTGTGAATTCAACTAAATTAATTTTGTTATCCTGAGTAATTTAGGTACATAAAACCTAATATTTGGATTTTAGATTCTTTTTTGAAGGAATGATAACTAAGGAAATAAATAATGCAGCTTATACTTAACTTTACACAATGGATATATTGGAAAATTTATGTAAAATTAAAATATTAATAATTAATATTAAATACGGAAGGAGAATTGGCCATTTAATGGGACCCTGTGGCCTACCCTTTTTTTTATAAATTAAGAAAAACCCTTTCACAATTTGATGCATCTTTTTAAAAAACAAAAACAAAAACAAAACTTAACTGAGGTTTTCCATGTATTAAATTTATAGTGGGTATGCCTCTATGGCTCTCCCATCCTTGCTCTTTCCTATATTATATAACCTATATATTATAACCTATAACTATTATAACCTATATTCCTATAGCTACTTTCAATCTACTGCCTGACTTCTTGTTCTGAGTAAATTAGCTAGTAAGGAAGGTATTAAGAAATTTTCTTATTCACTTTGAAAGCAAAAACAAATGAAAGAATTAGAGGTATCAGAAGGAAAACAGAATTATGAATAATGCCCACCTAGCAAGTGCTTCAGATTCTTAGCCTTTGTTTTCTCTTGCCGAAGGATATAACCATCTAAAACAGAAAAAATTATATTGGGGACTAGTTTCTTGTTTCTAATTTCTCTTTTGTTTTATTACTATATTATGTAGTCTTTTCCATCATTTTGCATGTTTTCTAGAACTCTGTGCAATTCAGAATAGTGAAAGCAATTTGTTAATATGACAGTGCCTCATTCCTGAGGACCACATATTGGCAATAAAACTCTAAGAGGAATTCACACTTTGAGACAATGAGGCAATCTATACTGAAGCAGGTGTTAGTCTCGGCCATGGAGGCTGCTTGTTTGCTTAGGCACCTGTAGGGTTGGCATCTACCTCTTAGCCCAGGGCTATGCTGAAGCACTTGCTGGTTCTTGGAGCTGGAGTCTTTCCATTCCCTGGCTATGCCAAGGCACATGGGAAGTCCTGGTGTTGGTGATTGCCTGCTTCACTGCACTGGGGTTCAGAATCTCCAGAGCTAGGGCTTTGCTGCTTGGCTTCCCTGTGTTCCCTTTTTACCTGAGTGAGACAGACCTTTCTTGCCTCATTTCACCCCATCTTTTTACTATTTGTGCTGTTCCACTATTTGTTTTGAAGCTCTGTTTTATGGGGTTTTAGAAGTGAATATAGGAGAATTACAGTGATTTACTGCTTACTTCACCATCTTGATTCTCAGAAGTCCTGAGTACCACATTTTAGAAAGGACATTAAGAAGGTGGAGAATGGTTAGAGGGGAGAGCAACCAGAATAGTAAAGACCCATGGTGTTGATATATGAGGATGAGTGGTTTGGGATGAGGGGAGGGAAAATCTATAACTTGGAAAAGAGAAGATTTGTGAAATCTTAAAGCGGGTCTATAAAATTGGATGAGAAAAATTATATTTTCTGTTCAATTAGCTTTCCTGGTAACCCTTTGCATTGTTTTATGAATTTTAAAACCTTGTTCTGAAAAGGGGTTTATAAGTCTTGCCAGACTGCCTAAACTGTCTATGACACAGAAAAATAGTTAATGTCAGAGTTAGGCTGATACTTTGGGCTCTTGTTTTCTCTATATAATCTCTTTCCCTCTCCCCCTCCTCCCACTTTCCCCTCTCTCTTTTTTAGTGTCCTAGTCTGACTCCAGTGCATTTTGCCCATATAAAACTTTTTTTCCCATACAATTCAATATCATGAGTTTAGTGTTGCTTGTCAAGTATTTTAGGGCTATTTTTTTTGATGGAATGGGGAAAATTGTTTAACTATTCCTTCAGATTTACCTTAGGAGAATAGTTTGCTTTGAACACTTTTGGGATTAGTAGACTTGACTGGTTTTAGACTGATCATACAAGTTTCCTCCTGACTTGGAAATAAAATAATTATTAGATACTGAATCCAGTTCTAGCTGTGGTTTTACTTTAAACAGGTGGCCTCCCAGGACCATTTCTATCCTGATAGAACAAGAAAATATAAAAGATCTCTTAGGGCTGCCAGAGATTGAGACAGGAGCAAAGCATTAAATAAATTGTTCTTCTCTTCCTAGCCCAATATATCAACAATTCAATCATCAAGTATTTATTAAGTGCCTACTAAGAGGCAAGCCTAATTCTAGACCCTGGGGAATAAAAAGACAAACACTGTTGTCAAGTAAAACACTGTTGTAAAAAAAAAAACCTCTAAAATTGAATGAGAGAGGATAACTGTGAAATACAACAGACCCATACAAAGTAAGGTAACCTTTGGGATTGGGGGAAGATACTAGCAGCTGGGGAAACCTGGGAAGGCCTCATGTTTGGTTGAACTGAATTTTTAAGGAAACCATAATTCTAAGAGACAGGTATGAGTAAGGAATAGAAGACAGATCATGTGCAATGATAGGAAATGGAGAGTCATGTGTGACAAAAAAGATATCTTTTTTTTAATAAAGCTTTTTATTTACAAAACATATGAGTGACCTTTCAACATTGACCTTTGCAAAAAAACTTTTTTTTCCCAAGCTTTTCCTTTCCTTCCCCCCACCCCCCACCCCTAGATGACAGGTAATCTAATACATGCTAGATAGGATAAATTATATGACAAATACAATACATGTATACATATCTATACAGTTATCTTACTGCACAAGAAACATCAGATCTAGAAAGAGAAGAAGAAAAAAACAACCTAAGAAGGAAAACAAAATGCATGGAAATATTCACAGAAAGCCTTAAAATGCTGTGTTGTGGTTCACTCTCAGTTCCCACAGGCCTCTCTCTGGATGTATATGACTATCTTCATCGCAGCACAACTGGTTTGAATCACATCATTGTTGAAGATATCTATCTTGAGACATGAGATTTTATCAATTAGTTGGATATTTAGAGTAAATGAGAGGGAAGAAGTTATGGTAATACTGAATTTGTAAACACAGGGGACTATGAAGATGGTAGTGCTATCAGCAAAAATGGGGAAATTTTGAAAAGATGAAATGTTTTTGGAGGAAAATAATGAGTATTCTTTTGGACATATGGAGTTTAAGATGTCTTTGATACATCCAATCAAAAATATGAAAAAGGTTTTTTGGTGATTTAGAACTGCAGCCAAGGTGTGTGTTTGTGTGTGTGTGTGTGTGTGTGTGTGTGTGTATGTATAAAATTTCTAAGTGAATGACTCCCAGATATAGATATAAATGATAGAGATATTTATCCCTTGGAGTCATCTGCATAGAGATGATAAATGAGTCCAGGGCAGTTGATGGGGATCATCAAATGGGAGAAAAAGGAGCTGTCAGGACAGATGTGATGTATACCTACTCTTAGAAGGAGTGACATGGAATATCCTTTACCCAAGGAGGTTGAGGAAAAGTCAAGTAGGTAGGAGAACCACCAAAAAAAAAAGATGAGTACAGCAGTAATTCAGAGAGGAGAGATTGTCTAGAAAGAATAGCTTTACATTCTATAGAGAGGCCAGAAAGAAGATGATTGAAAAACTCATTGGTAACTGGAGAAGAAAAAAACTTTGGTTTTACTAGATGAAGTTTAAAAGAAAACATTTTTAGTTTTTTTTAATTCCAACAGCTCTGGTTATTTTATAGTCTTATACAAAGATTCCTCAGGAAGCTAAGGTTTTAAGTGATGTCATATTATTCAAAAATCTTAGAAGCAAAGTTTGGTCATAAAGAACTACTTATGAAGGCTGTTTTACTGATCATATCAGAAGTACTGTGATTAAATGTTGATTAAATTGAATATAGCTTTTAAAATATGAAATAGAAAAAAATTTTTTCAGAAAAGTAACACAAATCTTCATAGGAACTAGCACGACTTTTTTATTATGAAGTTTTTGGTGCTAAGGATAATGAAGTAAGTGCCTTGATTATTCCTTGGAAGCATCATGGTACAGTATTTCCTTGAGTAAGTAATTCTAACCCTTTGGACCCCAATTTCCTCATCTAGAAAAGGAAGAGTTTCAACTATCAATATAAATATTAATATTGGAATTAGCATTACAACCAACTATCATTTGGCTCCATTCAAAAATCACAAAACTTCTCAGATCAAAATTCTCTTGTTCTTTTTATCCCACTACATTGTGACAAACTGAAATTCCCCTCTTCTCTGAGGACTGCTTAACTTCAGTTTGAAAGCTACATTTAAAGAATTTTTACTTTTTCCCCCTTTTTTGCTTTGTTAAACTTGCTTCCATTTGGATCTGCTGTTTCAGTCTTGGGTGATTTTAGAGCAGAGACTGCCAGTGGTGACAGATTGTGTTGTGTTTTGCATGATATGGACAAATGTCTGCAAGCTGTGAGTCTATTAGGGTGAGACCATCAGCTTTGTTTTAACGTGTGAGACTTAATCCTTGTATTAGCATCCAGATCTCCAGATGTGATAGGCATTAGTATATGCATCAATTTCCTTTCTACTGTGAAAATAAATTCTCTATCAGAATAATCTCTTCACCTGGTAGTGGCCAGATACTTCTAAGAGGCATAAATTGTGGACTTAAATATGTTGATCATTTCAACCCTTAAAATGTAACATGAATTAAATATGATTTGCCTTCTTTCCCTCCATCTTATTTGATAATTGAATGTATTTCCACTGATTGTCATGATTTAGACAAAACAATCTTTATTTTTGATGACCCATCAAAACATATATTGGGAGATAGAAATATGATGCTTCACATTTCTTTACTGCATTTCAGTTCATAAAACTCTTTCAAACTGGATCTTCATCACAACTCAACTGAATTGGTTGGATAGCTAATCCCCCCATTTTATTTATTTATTTTAAAATTAAAGCTTTTTATTTTTCAAAACATATGTGTGGACAGTTCTTCAAAATTATCCCTTACAAAACCTTGTGTTCCAATTTTCTCCCCTTCCACGCCCTCCCCTATATGGCAAGTAGTCCAATACATGTTAAAAATGATAGAAATATGTGTTAAATCCAATATATGCATACATATTTATACAATTATCATGCCACACAAGAAAAATCAAATCAAACCAGTAAAAAAAAGAGAAGCAAAATAAAATGCAAGCAAACAACAATAACAAAAAGAGTGAAAAGCAATGTTGTGAACCACACTCAGTTCCCACAGTCCTCTCTCTGGGTATAGATAGCTTTCTTCATGACTGAACAATTGGAACTGGTATGAATCGTCTTATTGTTGAAGAGAGCCATCAGAATTGATCATCACATAATCTTGTTGCCGTGAATAATGATCTCCTGGTTCTCATTTCACTTAGCATCAGTTCATGTAAGTCTCTTCAGGCTTCTCTGAAATAATTCTGCTGGTCATTTCTTATAAAACAATAATATTCCATAACATTCATATAATTTATTCATCCATTCTCCAATCGATGGGCATCCATTCAGTTTCCAGTTTCTTGCCACTACAAAAAGGGCTGCCACAAACATTTTTGCATATGTGGATCCCTTTCCCCTCCTTTAAGATATCTTTAGGATATAAGTCCAGTAGAAAAACTGCTGGATCAAAGGGTATGCACAATTTAATAACTTTTTGAACATAGTTCCAGAACGGTTGGTGTCTTAGCTAATTGTTAATCTAATTTTAGAGATTAAGAAAATGAGATCCCTAGAAGTTAAGTGATTTATTCTATGTCACAGAAATAGTAAGTAACAGATCTGGATCTCAAACACAAGTCTTCTAATTTTAAGTTGAAGTGAATTTTTTTAATACCATATTGTTTCCCAGTCCTGAAAAATTCTTCTTTAGAAGTAGTATATTTATGTAGTCAAATTGTAAAAGATGGTGAAGTTGCTCTGTCAATTATAATATCCAAATTAAACTCATGTTATAGAATATGCTTCATTGCTAATGAAAAAGCCTTTTATTGCTAGTGGGTCAGCAAGAGTAGGTTTATTTGTCTCCAACTACTAATATTGATTAGCATTTATATAGTTTTAAAATGTTTACAGAGAATTTTTTATGTCAGGTTTTTTTTTAATCTTCACATTAACCCTGGGAGGTAGGTGTTATTATCCTCATTTTACAGATGAAGAAACTGAGACTAAGGGTGATTTGTTTAGGGTTGCACAGATAGTAAGTGGGGTAGGATTGGAACTCAAGATTTCCTCTAACGATTTATCCACTGCATCACATAATAGACTTAGATGCAGAATATCCTAATGAAGTGTGAAAATCTAGCTCCCAAAGATAGACTTATTTATACGTAAGGATCAGTAAACATTAAGGAAGAATATTGAAAGGACCAAGTACAGTGTGGAGCAAGTACTTTCCTAGCAAAGTATTCCCCTAGCCATAAATAGGGTTTGGAGAAGAGGCTCTATGAATTCTCAAGATCAGTGGAAGGGTGTTTTTTGTTTTTTGTTTTTATTTTTGTTTTTTGTTTCTAGTCAGAAACAGGCATTGTTTATTAGTTGGTCGTAAATATAAGCAAGTTGATTGATTTAACTAATGAGTCAAAAATGTAAAATAGGTGTGAACAAGTCCATTAATTTGGTAGGAATAAATACCTTCATCATTGCATGAAGAAATTACTTCTTAAAGGAAATATTTTGTATTTGGCATAAAACAGCATGCTAGTTTGGAGCCAGTCAGTCAACTGGAAGGGAGCTCCAAATTCCAGAGCTGAAGATTCCACACTCCTGAGGGGAGGAGAAAGTACATCCTTCTTCCTCTTCTACTCATCTCATTTGCTTTTTATTTTTTTGACAAAATGACAGAATTAATAAGAGACAATTATATAAAGCTAGAAGTAGAGAAATACATACTGTTTGAACAGAAGGTCTCCTGAGAAAAACTGATAATCTAAAAAAGGAATTGACCAAGTTATGATCTTGTGATCTTTGGACAATGGAATGTTAGTAAATATTTAGCAATCAACTCTTAAAATGCCTATGATGAAATTTTAATTTTAATCTGCAAGGTTAAAATTTTCTCCATAACTTTCATAAGTCTAGACAATCAACAAAATTATAAATCAAGCTTTTCTAATTAATTGATTGCCATCATTATGGTGATGAGGAGGGTTGTATCTGTGGTTTCCTTTTGAACTTCTAATCCAGGGGTTGCTAGTGCAAAGTGTCTGTTGCTATCCTACAGAGGCTAGTAAGGCTTCATGACTCATGGAGACTATTGTATTCACCACTATTAACAGTAAATAACTTGCTCTTCCTGGAAAACACAAAAAGACACGCTGTGGCAGCAGAGCACTCTTAAGCTTGATAGTGGTGCTGCTACATTCATTTCTATAATTGGGGTGATTGGCAGAAGGAGCAGAAGCAATGCCAGTGTATGCTTTCGAAGCTATGAGTACTTGGCACCAAAAGGAATCTGTTGGTGATGATAATTATAACTGGTAGAAGTTACATTATCAGAGCTGAATTGTGGGTGCTGGCTATTCATTTCTTGAAGTGAGATTTGCTAAGGACCTGCTGCTATTACTTGATTTGTCCATCCATATTCACATTTGCCTGAAGAAGAACCAGAAGATATTAGAAATGAACAATATGTCAAAAGGTATATGCAGAATCTGGAGAGGAAATAATATTCTTGGCACATTTCATATGCATGGGGACTTCCAGATCCCTTCTGAAAGCTGTGACTTGGAGATTTGGGGAGATGGCATTGGCAAGAAAGGAGAATATGGGAAGTAAACAACTGTCAACTTGGATGGCATCAAAGAACAGGATTTGCTTTTGTAAGCCACTGTTTATGATACCAGAACAACAGACGGCTGTCAAAGGCCAAAATATATTTTATAAAGATAGGGACGAATATGTTTGACATGAAACCTCCTGAACTGGGGGGCTTTAAATTACAGTTTGAGGTGGAGGTAGTGAATCTTCTGACAAAATTAAAAAAAAATTTAGTGTGTGTGTGTGTGTGTGTGTGTGGATGTGTGTGTGTATGTAAATTGTAAATTGCAGGACAGTATTGAAAGGAGTCTAATAATTCTCAGAATGAATTAATAAGGAAGAGGAACAGAAATATGTGGAGACTATAGTATTTGTATAACAATGGAAATAAAATGGATAAGTGTATCAAATTTAAAATGTTAATAAAATAAAATTAATATTTGTAGATACCTTTAAAACGTTGGGATGGGACTCATGATTGGAATCTAAGTTAGATATGCCTTGCTTAAAAGATGTACCTTGATTTAAAATGTAACAAAGATAAATAATGGCAAGTTTAATAGGATGAGGTCAGTGAGCAGAATGGAACTTAAAAGATCATATTTATTGAGACACCCCCCCCCAAAAAAAAGTAGGAGTTGTTGTACAGTAGAGAAGCCTTATGATTGGCTACAGTTAGGAAAAATGAGTGGTGTTCAGGTGTGACTGATCATGCCTCTCCTCTGACAATTAAGGGATGCTAATTGATTGCTTTATGAGCTTCAGAGGCTCTCATAATCTTGGCTAGAAAGCCAGAACCACCCCAATCAACACCCCCATTCTTCCTTTCCTTTCCCCTTGGAGACCAAATCCCCCCCCTAAAATATTTGGAGAAAAAGCAAAGATAAGAGTCATCCCCCAGGGAAGAGTTGGGTAAACAGATTTGAGGGTCCCTCTTTGAAGTGGTTAGCAAGGAAATGCCCTGGGATTCTAGAAGAGATCATATTAACTTTGCCTTGGGTTCAGACTCAGCTTACATTTTGAGCTAAGCTGAGAAAAAGGGGTTTGACAAAATGGAAAATAGGGTGGGTTACAGAGTAATATGAGTTATTAAGTAATATACCATAATATCAGTATTCCTGAGAATGCCTTCATCTGCATTCACAGTCATTCCCCCCTCTATTTGGAGATGGGTGTTATGTTTACTAATGAATCCTCAGGAACTGGGGTTGGTCATTGTTTTGATCAGAGTTCCTAAGACTTTCAAAGTTATTTGAACTTGTTTCTAAAATATTTTGATATCTGTTTTTATTATGTTTGTAATCCTGTATGTTTTATTTTATGTATTTAAAAACATCTTGAGAAGGATCTATAATCCCCAAAATATTAAGAATAGTTGCCTATAGCAGGGGAGTCAAATACCTGGCCCAGTGGTCACATGTGGCCCACAACATTCTCAGGTGAACCCAAACCAGAAGTAAAAATACAAAAAAAATAGATAAATCATATTTAAAACTATCACTTTGTGGCCTTTTGTACAATTTAGAAACTCCTCTTATTTTTTGACACCACTTGCCCAGAAGAAATCCATGATGTTGAAGGGTATGAAAACTCATCATATGAAGTATAGATGAGGACTCTGAGGATATTTCATTTCAAGAAATGGAGATTTGGAAAGGTTAGGAATGATTGTCAGAATTCTTTAAAAAGGAAGACCTCCTAGGACATTTTAAGCATGATTTGTTATAATTTTAGTTACTCTTAAGAGCGGAGAGACACTTTGATTGACTTAAGGAAGGTTTAGCCATTCCATAAATGCTAGACCAGGATTCTGAAACATGACCATTATTTTATTATTTACTTCATTTGATTTGAGAGGAATATATACAATGTACTTTTAACAATAAAATTAGGTTGTAAAATTAGATTGAACAAAAGGTTAAAGTATCATAAATTTTAGAAACTATATATTGGATTTTCTTTTAAGGTTATGAGCAAAAAACATACCATCTAAATCCTTCTCTGATGGGCCTGTTAGATTTAGTAAAATTGTATCTGTAGGGATTACAGCTATTAGAAAACAATATATCTCATAAATAGAATCTGTTAGTAGTTACATGTCTTTTAGTTCTATACCCATAACTTGTCATGACTGTGAGCACATTTCCCATGGTATTAGTGTCAAGGTGCTGAATTCCTAATAAATTTAATATCAATTTCAGCTATAAAGAGAAACATTTGCCAAAATTGTATATGTTTGACACTTTACTTGATATTAGTTCACAGCTAGGACATACGGTGTTCTCTATCTACCTTGCCAATGACTTCCCAATTGGGCATTGATGTCTCTTTAGTATTTACCCTTGTATCCATTTCAAGTTTGGCATGCTGATCCTGATTCCAGATTTGCTTTATTCCTTGTCATAACAAAATTGTTGGCATTCTTCAGGATTCCTAAGAACAGGTGTCCCATTATAGTCTCATCTTGTTAAGCCGCATTTGCACTAGAAGGAAACTGAAGCTTAAAAGAAGAAATATTTCCCTTCATTTCGATTCATAAATTTGTTTCTAATTCAAGGGAGAGTTTTTGTTGATTTTCATTTGTTTATTTTTCATATGAATGAGTGAAAAATCATTTATTAAGTACTAGCCCCTGTGCTAAGGACCGAGGATACAAATAGAAAAATGAGATTTCCAGCTGTCAAGAAGTTAAACATTCTAATTGGTGGGATAAAACATCATTATGGGAGTCATAGTGAAGGAAGAAAGTGTTTAGGGAGTCACAAGAATGCTTACTTGATCACAGGAAATCAAATGACATACCCTTTTAAGTAACTATGGTGATATTGATTTCATTACTGAGCCTAGAAATGAGATGGTAATTGGGAGGACAAGGCAAGATATATTGGTAAGGGAGGTGGGCAGAATGCCTGGGTTGGGTGGTTAAATCAGTCAGTCAACCAGCATTTATTACTTACTCAAATACTTGCTAGGCGCTAGGATAGAAAGATGAGAGAAATGTTCCTGCCCTTTAGGAGCTTATGTTTAGCTGGAGGAAACATGTACATAAAGATTTATTTACAAAATAGATGGAAAGTAATTTTTTTGGGGGAGAAAATGTTTAAGCAGAAGAAATCCAGCCTTATGATTTTGAATGACATGAAAGCTAAAACCTAAAGGAAACAGGGTTTTAAGAGGAAGGAGAGTAAATTTTATGCATGGGATGAAACATGATTTGGTTTGACTGGGTCCAACTGTATGAAGTATAAACCTACAACATTTCACATTGTTCTAAACAGCATTGTCTTAGAAAGCTAAACATTTAGTTATAGCAGTAAAATTATATTTTAAGGACTTTAGGTCAGCTATTTAATCATTGAAGAAGAGAAATCCTTTGCTTAGCTTCAGTTTGCTCATCTGCAGGATTGGTTCAACAAGACAACTATCTATGTTGAATATATTCTGTAGTTATCCTAATTTCAATTGTAATCAAAGCTTCAGTATATTATTTATATGAGTGTAAATTCATATACCCCAAAGGATATATAAGTGAAAGTAAATTTTAACTAGCGTCTGGTCCAACCCTATATTTCTTTTTGTAGTTCTCAACATAAATATGTAAAGACAAACCAATTTTTCAAAAACTTAAAAATAATTATCATCTATGTACTAACTTGAAATTGAAATTTGAAAAAATGTCAGAAAATAAGAAATTTGAACCATAACAACTTAAAATCTATTCCTTTACTATATGTTAAAATTTTCTTAGTAATTCACACTACTGAGGTTTTCCTTTATACTTACCATTCTTGTAACCATATTTTTGTGGCCATAATAAAAAAATGCAGTTTCCTATCTCACTGGAAAAGATGTATGTTAATATGATTTTTTAATGTTCATATTTCTTAGCACAAGGTTGAATTATATAACTAATATAAAATAAATGAAGTGTGTCCCATGTTACATCTAGGAGAAATTATGGTCATCTTGTTATATGAATTAGCTTTGCAATTATTCCTTGCAGAACAATTTTCTGAATGAGTCCCAGGTGTCATCTCTCAATGAAAAGGTTAGTTCAGGTTACCTTTTTATTTAATGCTTATTTTAATCTCAAAAGAAACTAAATTGACTGTAACTTGTTAAAGTGATAGTACTTGGAAAGCTCATTGGTGTGTTTTTTATTAGACTGCCTCATGGGCTGCCAATGTTTACATTGTCATTTTTTAAAATGATGGATTGATGTTGATTTGTTAAAGTTTTTTTTATTTTAAAGTTTTATTGATTTTTTTTTAAAAAAAATTAACCCTGGGACAGCTAGGTGGCAAAGTGGATAGAAGTCAGGAGACCTGAGTTCAAATTTGGTCTCAGACAATATTTCCTAGCTGTGTGACCTTGGGCAAGTCACTTAACTCCAATTGCCTCAGGAAAAAAAAATTAATCCCAGACTTTTAAAATATAAATACTCCTTGCCTATCCTACCTTGAGCCTTCCCTTATAACAAAAAAACAAAACAGAACAAGAATTAAACAAAATGGACAGAACATGCAACAAAAATATCTGTAGTTTAAGTCTTCCAATTCTTTAATGAAAGAAGAGAGGTTCATTTCACCTTTTCTAGGTTTGAATTAGGACATTGCAAAAACACAGTTTTAATTTCCTTTTAGTGCTCTTTTCACTTATTGAGTGTGTGTGTATGTGTATATACACACGTTTTATTTATATATACATGCACATATATTCAAGTCTTTCTTTTGAATTTTGCATAAAATTGCATTACAGTCATATGTAATAATTAGTGGGCCATTCTCAGTCATTAAATATTCACTTTGTTTCTGTTTTTTTCTCCAACTTTTGTAGATTTTGGGGGGAAATTGGCAATGATGCTAATACCTTCCCCTCTCAGATTAACTTTTTGTTTTTGCTGTTAGTTGTTTCAGTCATGTCCAACTTGTTATGATATCATTTAGGGTTTTCTTGGCCAACATACTAGTGTTTTGCCTTTTCTTTTTCCAACTCATTTTATAGATGAGGAAACTAAGGCAAACAAGTCTAAATGACTTGCCCAGATTTACAGAGACAGTATCATTTGAACTCTTGAAGATGAGCCTCCCTGACTTCAGGTCCAGCACTCCATCCATGGGGTCAGATTGAGATTTATATCCTCTTTATATTGTGTGCACTTAGTTATTTAGAGACAACTAGATGGCGAAGTGGATTGAGTGGAGAGGGTTTGTAGTCAGGAATACCTGAAATTTTGGCCTCAAACACTTATTCATTGTGTGACATTGGGCAAGTCACTTGATTCTGCCTAGGTTTCTTCATCTCTAAAATGAGCTGGAAAAGGAAATAGAAAATTATTTCAGTATTTTGGCCAAGAAATCCTTAAATCCGGTCATGAAGAGTCTGACATAACAAAAGTAACTTAAGATTGTTTCCCCATTAAAAATGTGAACCCCATGAGGGCAAAGACTATTTTTATCTTTCTTTGTATGTCCAGAGTTTAGCAAAATGCCTGGCACGTAGTAAATGCTTTTTGATTGACTGATAGGACCTGAATATTTTAACAAAGTATCTTATTATAAATATGAAATACAAAGAATATTGGTTTAGATGTACACTGTGTATATATGTATCTATAAAACATTGGTTTACCATATGCATGCTATAATGTGATATTGGGTGAACAGTCAATAAATAGTTGGATGTGTAAGGATTGTTCTCAGCTGGACTGGAACATGGCATTAATATGGGAAGGAAGCAAATAAATACATGCTGGAACACTCATCTTTTAATGTTGATATATTGAGTGGTTTATTTCATTTAGCTTTTAATATTCTTCAGAGTTCTGTCAACAGTTGTAGTACACTGCAGATTTAAACAATTTCTAGTTAATTAAGAACCCTTATAGTACTAATCAACCACATTAATATGTTACGTAACTAATTCTTCAAATGAATAGCCTTTGCATATATTTGGGAACAAAACTTAAGCTTTTTAATTATCAACATTATCTTGGAAATTTGTGGTGAGTATATTACAAATTGGTTGAAATTGAAACACGTATATATTACTCTTCACATTGGGACCCCAAGGATAGCTGTCATCTGTAATGTGAGTTTAAATTTTTTTGTCTCTTGAGTTAATATTATCTTTTTGTTTGTTTTACTTAAAAAAATTTAAAAAAATCTAAACTTCATTGTCCTTATTTTAATTTGAGTAACATCTTCAACCATTTGAAAAATTGTCACACCTAAATATTTTTTTGTAAATTTTCACATTTATCCCTACTATAGATTTCTATTTTTATGTTAACTGATCAGAATCACTATTCTTGGACATAGTCTTTTAGTTTGAGGTAGCCTTTTCAAGAATCATAACTTTAACACTAAATTTTCTTTAAATACATGTAAATAATGGACTCCTAAAATACTTATTCTTCTAAGGTTTGTCTTAATATTTTAAAAGTTATGAGTTACAGGAAGGTGTGCTTCTTGAAGGACAATACTGTAGAATAAAAGGATAAAGATTGCTGAAAATTCTGAATCCTACATTCCTATTCATATCTCTTTAATAATTTATTGAGTGCAGGGCCAACAATATGAAATTTTCATGTATGAGTATCACTCAGCCTCATATAAACCCAAAAGACATGAAAAATAAGGTTAGAATTAATGCTTTGAGGTCAGTAACTTTGGGCAATGATTCTCTGAATTATAATAATGAAATGTTATTTATAATAATGAGCAAATAAACATTTTTCTTTGAGAAACTAAATTTTGTCACTATGTTTAGAAGTTAAAACCCAAGATGTTAATAAATATTGATAATAAAACTTGTTAAAAACAAAGGATGGATGTAATTAAAAATTCATCCCTGTTTTTCTGCTTCAGGGAAGAGAGAGTGTATAAAATATTGTGTAAAGATATTTTATACAAATCCTTGGTTTAGGAGCTCTGGTTTGGAGTAGACTCATTGTGTTGTTTTTATTCCTAATCAGAACTTATTTCCATGCTATTTATGTCTATGTGATTTTTATTGTCTTTGATAAAAATTTCACTTGTATAAAAATTATGGTTAGCCCTAAACAGTTTTGCCCGCTCTCCCCTCCCTCTTCCCTTCCATTTTACTCCCTTTCTCCTTCTTCCCTTTTCCCCCCTCTCCCTCCTTTCCTCTCTCCCTCCTTTCCTCTCTCCCTCCTTTCCTCTCTCCCTTTCTCCCTCCCTTTTTCCCACCTTCCCTCTCTCCTTCCCCCCTTCTCCCCGTCCCTCCCCCTTCTTTCTGTAAAATAGAGTATAGAAGAAAAGAGAAAATGGATCAGAAATAATAGAATTAAATTTAGCTTTCAATTACAGATCAAAATTTGATGGTATTATGAAAGAATTTAATTTAAAAATGTAGTCACATAGACTTGAATTCAATCCATTTATTTGCTAAGCACTTTAATGGCTAAAAGAATTTAGTACTTTATATACTAAAGATACATTTTATGTATCTGATATGGCAGGTATCACTACTACTTATATTCTTGTATCTGAATGCATAATAACTAAGTTGTAGCAATGTTCTTATTTATGCTGAATCCTTTTTGCCAGCGAAGATCATTTACCCCCCTCAACACTTAGGAAATGTTTTGATACATAATTAAATTTTTCATGTAATGAGACCTACTAATCTGTCATAATTATTTTTGGTTTACTTTATGCCTGGATCATAGCCCAGGTTTTCTTTTTCCTTTTCCAGTTTTCTACTGCTTATTAGAACTTACAGTGGAAGAAAATAGGCAAGAGGGCACTTATCCAGTATTCTTTCCCTACTCTCAGGAGTGGACAGATAGTATGATTCTTTGATCTTTTTATCTTTGATCTCTAGGTCAATCAATCCTCAGTCACACTGAATTTGGGGTTTGTTCCCTAGAGGTCATCCCTTCTGCCTTTTTACTGCCCTCAAGGAACAGTGCTGATTTGCGTAAAATTCAAAAAAAAATTTTAAAGGGTTATAATAATAATTGTCAAAATTGATATTGTAAATGCAATCTACACTGCAGCGTATTAATGTTAATGACATGCTCAGAAGGATGCTAGCAAGTTAGCTTCTCAAAAATGACAGAAACCACATTACTCTGTGCTATTTTCTCATTTTCTGGCAGACCATGTCTCGAAGAAAAGAGTGAGAGACCACTGGAGAGAAATATTGCTAAATATAGGTAAAGCCTATGAAGGCAAAGATTATCTGGCTTTTCCAATCCTTGTATTCATTAAACAAGTATTTATTTTTTAACTGATATTTTGATGCCTACTTTTTTTTTCTTTTTTAAAATTTATTAATACTTTTTATTTGCAAAACTTATGTATGGGTAATTCCTAAACATTAACCCTTACAAAGCATTCTGTTACAAATTTTCCCCCCTACTCCCTACCCCTCCCCTAGATGGCAGGATATCCACTACATGATAATTATGTTAGAATACTTAAGAAATCGAATATATGTATAGTTATTGCCACACATCATTTTTTGTGCAGGAGAAATCGTATCTACAAGAAAGAATAATCCAATAAAGGAAATACAATGCAAGCAAACCTCAATAGAGAACATGAAAATGTTATGTTGTGGTCCACATTTCACATCCCTCTCTCTGGGTGTATATGGCTTTCTTCACTGAACAATTGGAATTGGTTTGAAGCATTTCATTGTTGAAGAGAGTCATGTCCCTTAGAACTGATCATCATATAGTATTGTTGTGGCCGTGTATAAAGATCTCCTGGTTCTG